>JARFTM010000020.1:0-289863 GCA_030278935.1 Trichoderma polysporum
GGGAACACAGCAGCTGAAGAAGCTTGAAGAGAGAGAGACCGAAAGCGATAGCGCTTCAAGCAAAAGAGAACAGAACCGAGTCTTCGCTGAGCTCAGTCCCCCCAGCCAACTCGGCTGATCATGTGGCGTTCACGTGATGTCTCACAGCTGACCCGTATTATCACATGAAAATGATCACGGCTAATAATTTGAGACTCTATTTCATCCACGTTTGAGACAGATATCCAACTCAAAAGAAGAGAAGAGGAAGAAGAAAGTGTAATATTTATTACTAGTAGCGGTAAACCTGTTACTAGTTCCGCTTAAGATGAGTCGTGAGGAAGTGCAGCAGTGCTGAGCAAGATTCCTCTCAGTCACCAGCTACTTACACACTTGATACGAGAACAGTTCATATAAGTGGCTCTCTGTATTCTGTCCACACAACAATATCCTGTATTGAATTATTATTCTAAAGTGGTGCCAGCATCACCACAGTCGTCCACTACCGGACGTAAGCTGAGAATATAAACGTTTACCAATGTATACAGCTTTCCTACCCAGTCCCACGACTGAGCCTCCCAAAACATCGCATCCACACTTTTGCTGCTCGGCTTTGACCTTCTCACAACGTGTGCTGACTAGTCTTCCCAGCGGATATCTTTGGCCCAATCCTAACAACATATGAAAAAAAAATATTAAAGAGAGAGAACGAGAGAGAGAGAGAGAGAGAAAAAATGCAACTCAAAAACGCCGGGTATAGGCTGGTACCAGCAAGTCTGTGCCTTCTCCTGAGTGTCCTCTTTTTTTGGTTGACAATGTAAAAAGTGCCCATTCCGCCTGGGTATTCATCCCACTGTCCACACCATTAATTAGTAGTCCGTTTACTATGCGTTGCAATTGAAAACCCAAAAACCCGTCCAAGGCAAACTAGGTCCAAATGCTCGGATAATCCATAAATGAGACTGAAAATGCACAAATTATGTTCTTTTCTCTGCGTATAACGGCGGTTGCAGTCCTAATGTTTGATGAGGATTGAGAAGCCGTCAAGCCATGCGCCGCACGTGCCAGCAACGCCGCAGATAGAATACCCTCGAGGAGGCATCAGTGTGTGTCTGTGATTATAACGTTAGCACAATCTCCCCAAGTCTAATGGCTGAGAATGGCAGTGGGCTTACGCAGAACCACCATGAGCTTTTCCAAACATGGCTGATTTCCTACCAAGACTGGTCAAGAGCTGAATGCCGTCGATCCAAAAGCCAGCTCTCACGACAAACCCGGTAAGGTACTCTCCACGCCGTACATCTGTAATATTTTTTTGTGGTCAGTTGAGGACTCTTCCACTCTCTTTGGACTGCAGCACACTCACCAAATTCAAAGGTATCGCCTCCCTCTTTGCCCCCCCTCTTCCCAAACAGCTGCGTCGAGTTATCGTCATATATAAACTCCAGTCCGTCCACTGCCGAACCGTGGTATACAATAACACGAGACATTACTCGACCCTGCTTCACAGCACTGGTGAAGATGGCCTCATGAGGCTCGCTGCCTTGCATCTTTGACTGACCAAGGCTTTTGCACCGATAGGCCACTTTCCCGCCTGGCAGTTTCACTGATGACTCCTTTGATGCAAATGCTTTGAAGTCTTCGATATCCAAAGATCCTCCACCGTGAGATTTGATGGACACCTTTACGCGCCCCTTTCTCTTGGCATCGGGCAAACGAGCCCGCAAGTCTTGGTCAATCAAGGTCACTTGCCGTTGAACAGGGCTATTGTTATCCGGCGTATACTCGATCCATGCACGGCAAACATCGTCTCCTTCTCCAAAAATTTCTATAAAGGAGATTCCAGTCTGCGCTATGGCCAAAACATTACCGCCGTCGATAGCAAAGGCTTGGACACTTTCATCGGGATTCGCTGGAGCATCGTTGGGCAGCCTGAAAGAAGGATGAGCTCGGAAACGAAGGCAGTCAAGGCGATGCCAGCCACACTCATCAGCCTGTAGGGCCAGTCCTCCCTTGGATTTTGTCCTTGTGGAGTATGCCTCGCGAGAGACAAAGCTTCGATTGAGAACAACATAATCCCTAAGCATGACTCCTCCTTCCTGGTGAGGACATCCAAATAAATGCCCCACCTCGTGAAGATGCGCGCCGATACCAATGTTTGCAGCCTCCCAGGAGCTCCCCGCCTCGTTGCAGTCGTTAGCCACATGCGCGGTGTCGGTTGGTGTGCAATCGGTGAATGCTGGCACTACCTCCTCAAAGCAGCTAGGGTAACTGTGCATGCAGTGTGACCCGAAGATGCCCAATTGCAATTCTCCGCTACCACCACCAAGGGCGGCGTGGCTCCGAATTGTCTTGACATCCTTGTCCCAGTGGGCGTCAAGTAGGAGAACTGCAACATACTGCTTCTGTCCAGGGAGAGGATTCAGGTGCTTCTTCACTTCATCAGAAGCAATGCTGAAGAGGGCATTCTTATCCGTAGCCTTGTCGTACTGCTGCGCCTTGTTGAGATCTTGCAACTCTGCCACCGTCTTGTCGGACCGGATAATATGAACACGGGCTTCGGATCTCATGGTGCCACTCTCCCTATCGCGGTAATTGGCGGAGCCGGATGTCCATTCCTCTTCGAATCGGAATGTTCGTCGCCCAAGTTTATGTCGCCACATCTGTTCCGCAGTGAAGGCCTGCCAGAGGTACGCTGCCATTCGAAATTTCTTGACAGCGGTATCCAGTCCATTGCCCTCTCTGTCGGCGCGCGATGGCGTAGCATCGAATGTCCCGGGTGAATCTTTACCCAAAAGGATGGCAAGTTGCAGTGGAGGGGCGTTTAGAGTAGGTACCATGTGAAGAGTGAGGTACGAGACATGGATGGGATTGGAAGACGAGCTGTTGGCAAGCTTGGGGCTAGAAAACTCAAGCCTGATTTTGTTGGGCCCAGGTTGCAGATATACAAGAGCTTTGAAGTGAGCATCACACACAGGCCAGCTGGTTGGTGGAAAGGTATCGTCAAGTCTACTGATAATGACGGTGCCATCTAGGTGATTCTGCATGGCCTCTCCAATTGTACCATGTAACAGGAGAACCTTTTGATACACCTAGGACGAGGAATTAGCGTTTTCAATGGGACAATGCCTGCTATCAAAATTTGGGGGGGAAGGGAACCCTAATAACCCAGATTGTAGTAATGCAAAGAGGGATTGCACGAAGAGGGGGCGCAACATACCCAAGCATTTTCTGAAATATTTTGCACACGGGGGGCATACTGGGATACGGGCAAGTTAGTCCGTCCATTGGGCGAAGGAGATCCAAGACCAGACATGCCCGAGACGCTGTATCGACTAGAATTTCCGCCAGGCGCCATCATGGGCCGATTCTGAGCTTGTGCCGGGGTTAAGCCAGGTCCATTGCCGTCCTTGACCTGCAGATTAAGCGCGGGATCTGATTGATGGGATGGTGGCGTTAGCGAGCCGCTTGAAGGTGTGGTGTCATGAGTATCGTGGCTCAAGGCACCATCACTGGACGTATCGGTTGAGGTTTCGGTTCGGAAGCTTGCTCTGGATTGACGCCGCAGGTTTTTGAGGGAGAGAAAAGTAGGGGCCATGGTTGCCAATTCGAAGTGGAGGTGGAGGCGGAGGAGGAGATGAAGGTGAGGGTGTCTTTATTTATATACGCCAAGAAAGCTAGACGATGTGCTCTGTTCCTTGGCAGAGAATTGCTGCTTGCTTGATTTTTTGTTTGCTTCCTAGGAATAACTGGAGTAGAGAGCGTTGGTCAAACGAATGGCGGTCGAAAAGCAGCGAAATCTGAGTGAATGGTATCTCAGCAGCACCAAAAATGAAGGGGCGGCGCTAGGCGCGATCGTTCAGCTGCATAGACCAAAAATCCCAAGGCGAGTCCAGTTAGTGATTTGCAGATATCTTTCGGTGGCGATGGCGGTAATCCGTGATATAGAGAAGGTAAAGCAGATATTACAGTGTAGAGGCGTTGAAGGTTCGTCTTTCAATTGGGGCTGTGGCTGACGTGTGTGCGCTGATGGATGCTGACACCTAGAGAGAACCGAGCAGGTCTGATCCAGCGTCAGGAAATCGAAACGTGAGGCCGGTCTCAAGACGGGGGATATTCAGGCAAGATCAAGTCCAGTGAATTCGAGAGAGAGAGAGAGAGAGAGAGAGAGAGAGAGGCAAGTAGTGGAGATAAACCAGCAGCAGCTTCGACTAGGAACAAACTGTAAGAACGAGCGAGTGGACGGTAGGCGCTTTGATGCCCACCTGCGTGCGTCCCTAGAGTCTTACGAGTGGACAATTGACGAAGATCAGCAATCAGGCCGGACACGCGTAACCAGTCAATGGGGCGATATCTCGAGATTGGGGAGGGTGAAGGAGGCAAGAAAAAAAAGGGACATGGACTTTGATAAGCGCCAAATGGTCAGGAGAAGGAGAAGCTCCCCTACCTTCAAAGACCCCCGAAGTTGACAGCACCGCACCGCACCGCACGGCATTGTGCCCGTATTACTCCCCATTAACTTGTTGCAAGGCTGTTACGTAGCATGGCTGCCGTGCGGAGCAGTTCTCTCCAACTCCGTATCCGCCTGGCTGCAGGCAGGGCCAAAAGCGAGCATCTCGGCCAAATTGGCATGGGAGGTTACAGCCGTGTCGATGACGTCGCAACGGGCTTGCGCGACCCAGTTTCGTTTGAAACTTTGAGCTTTTGACGGGTCTGGGATGCCGAACAGCACCTGAGCCCGCCGCGCAGTGGGGAGGGCGCTATAGAGGATTGGCCAATTCGCAGCCCAAGTGCCGTGGCACTACCTGGTACAAGTTTGGAGGCTCGACTCCATACAGTTTGAAGTAGCACTTGCTCCGGACGAAGTAGAAGCTTGTGAGTGTTAGTGCTGGTAAGCCCCAGCGGCTATTAATGTCAAACGAGGTTTGCGGCGGGTTTTCTTGTGAGGGTGTGCTGTTCTGTGGTTTTTCTGTGGTTCTGTGGCTCTGTGGGAGCAGATCTTACAGGTACCAGCCGGTTTAAGAGAGGACTAGCAGCACCTTTCATTTCTGCTAAGAATAGCATAGCTGTTGTTATTGCCTCAATTCTTTCAATTCATCTTCGTGATCGATAATGATCTCGAGTTCCTGTAAAAGACGATTGCTGTCACTCACTCTCACGAACAACGTGGCTAAAGAGAGACACCAAATTCCATGCAATTGGGCGCCAATAGCCAATATTTCCCCAGAGGTAGATCCGCGCCTCCAAACCTTCAACAAGCAGCTGTCTTCCACTGGCCGCACGCATTGCGTGGCTGTGTGGGCTAAATCGGCTCGGCTTACGGCTTCTGGAGCCAACCCCCGCCGCTTTCAATCTTGCGTTGTGCCGGTTCTGGAATCTCAGGCAAATCGAGGCTTGCATGCATGTGGCAGCACAAAGAACCCCGTGTGAACACCCAAATTGCCATGGGCAGATAATAGGGGGGGCGTTGGGGCGCTATGCGCTATCAAAGGTCTGTGGCCAGCCTGCCACCTGGTGCGTCGCACTGCAATTGCGGAGTAATCACAGCGTGGCAGCAGCGATAAGAAATGAAATGAAGCCGTCACCAACGACACCTTGACCTCATGGCTCCAAGTATGTACATGCACTGGATCCGTGCTACTGCATGCCAGCATTATCTTCCCTGTGCTAGTAGCGTCTGCCTTGGTTATTTCTCACTATCAAGCGCATCCTTGTCCTCTGTCCTCTTTAGCGAACAGCTCCCTGGCGCACAACCGGCGCGGGACTCGGGCTTGGCCGAAAGAGACGAGGCGACTTCTTGTATTAAACGCTACCGCCAAGAACGGAACATGGAGCTTTTTTCTTTCGCAATCGCCAGAAAAGCTGCGCAAACTTCGTAGGCATGGCGTCATTAGAGGCACATGGACTATCTCGCAGGCAATATCTCATGCAGGCGATATGTCTTTCTCGTACTGAAAAATCCGAGGTTGCATCTGAGTCGGAGATAGTGCACATCAGAGCCGCATTTGGGTAAATGTCCTTGTCACGGCAAACAGCCACCCAATATTAGGATAAATTCTAAGCCAGGGAAAGCTTCATTGGTACTCCGTACTGTATTGGGATATAGGCAAATTAGTACTTCTCTCCTCTCTCCTCTCTCTCTCTTCTACAGTATACATATCCGGCTCAAGATATCACTCCACCCGTCGATGCTCCACACTTAGATCCTCAGGCTCCCTTTTCAATCTCTTTCTTTTCTCTCCCATACCAAGAGCCTCCAGTGGTGAGGCTCATTAGCACGCGAGCTCCTTCAGCCTCAGTCCCAGTTTCACGTTGCCCAGCCACAGCCAGTTAGAAACCGCTCCTGATCGCCGATGGAAGACGCTAGCTTTAAGTGCCTGCAGAGACAGATCCACGATGCCAAGGTAGCGTGATACGGAAACGTTCAGAGACTCCAGTCGCTATGCTAACAGGTAGGCGCTAAACTTCAAGGCACGCAGCGACTCTGCATTCCTGTCCTCAGGTACAGGCACATCGGTGGGATGATTATCCCAATAGGTCTCAATATCAAAGCACCTGATCGTGCCAGAGTTTACAAGAAAACCTTTTTTTTTTCATCCCATCCCATCCCATCTCACCTCATCCCATGTCCCCTTTCACCATTTAGCTCTGTACTTTAGAGTTCCCGTTGCATCACGCTCGCCTGAATCAGCGTTGGTCTCAAACCTAGACAGATCTCGATTTTTGGCGAGAAATTACGATTCTAGCCCCAATAGAGCCTAACGTTTCAACTGTGCCATCTCAATCTGGACATCACACCAGCCTCTGCGCTTTATTCTCTAATGAAAGTGCGGATCAACCAGCCACATTTTATGCAGTCCGCATGCAGACAGGACGAGCTGACTTGAAAAGTTTTTTTTTTTCTCTTTCTATTCTCGCTGCGGAGACGGAAATGTTTTAGACCGATGAATCTGTGTCTATTAGCTCAAAGGCCCTTTTCCCCTGCGCTCGAGCCTATGATGCGCCTTGCCCTACGTGACGATGCTAGCTTAGAATCAGGCGACCAGGGATAGTATTCGGTCACATTTGCGAGATGATACAGCTAATGCTAGGTACTCCGCATTAGCTACTTCTCTAGATGCCTCTGTTCTTTTCTTTATACTTTTTTTTTTTTTTCAATAGCTGAGAATCAGATGGCTTTACGAAGTAAGTAGTACCATCATTCAATGATTCCTCAAAGTTGAAAAGAGAGAGAGAAAATTTCATCCGGGATATCTGTTCTTGAAGATCCCTGCCAAAGCGCCCAGAATGTAAAAATACATCTAGTGCTACGCCGAGGATCCAAGAGGGGCGTCGCCGTGACTACATATGCACGATATCTCTCCTTTTCCAGCACCAGCTACGAAATACGGCTCTTCTTGATGGAGATGGGATGCGTCGTCACCGAACTTTATATCATGACAAAGATTTTTTCTTTTTCTTTTCTTCCTCTTTTCTTCATAGGATGTGCATCACGCCAACTCGCCTCGCAAATCCCTTCACTGGCGGTGTCCCATCATGCTCAGCCAACTCCAGATGTACTCCGTGAATGCCCCGGATAATAAATATAGAGAACAGAGAACCCTAGCTAGTAAGGCGATCATTTTGCCTTTCTTCCTGTTTGATGCTGCGGAGAGCAAACAGCTCAGCTGTCGCATGATACGGAGTACCCAGTCCACGGGCTGCAAGGGCCATTAGGCCAGCCGGGAACATGTCAGCGCTCAGCTCATGGCCCCATCGTTGCCCAATGCACATCAAGAGCCCGTACCAGTAAGACTAGTAGTAGTTGCTGTGGAGGAATGCGAGTAATTTTTCGATGGACTCGGAACCACATGCCAAGAGCTAGAAGCCGTTTGGAGGGATACTGATTCAGCATACGACAGAAGAAAGAGAAAAAAAAGGAAGGGGAAAAAATCCACATGTCTCGAAACTGCAGCAACGGCTGCATCTCCATCGTAGACCCGCTCCATTTCAATGTCTCAGAGGATAGATGAAGTGTCACTTAGCGACTACGGGAGGGCCACGGCACCGTTTCTTTTTCTTTCTCTTTGTGCAGTTTGCCTCTCCTCCCTTAACCAACCAGATCTGCAATATACCTAAAGTCTCAGCATTTATCCCGTCTCCTTTGACATTGGAAGTAAATTACAATAATCACAACTAAGATTATTTATTACCTGCTTCGTTGGCAACACTCTCTCGTCAAGCAACAGACCGCCGCTCGATGCGCTGGCCGTGCACTAAAGCCCAGGGCAGTCAGCACCTTACCCAACGCTCCGTAGTGCCAGCTTAGCACCTGCTGGGTATTGCCTGCGGCAGCCTAGCTGGCTTTTCTAGGGGCCGCCTGTACCGACTCACTGGTTGGCCAGGCTCCGCAGCCGCTCAAAAGCCCCCCCAAGCACCTCGCTATTACGGCCTCCCTCTTCCCTAAGCCACAGAGCCGCTCGTTTTGCACTCCACAACCTTTCCATCTTCACGCACACACACTTTACCCAGCCTTCTGTCTCCTCCCTGCACATCCGCCAACTCCCTCCTTCTCCCGCATTGGAGAAAATTTACGAGCAAAGGCAGATCTCAAGGAAGAGAAGCAGAGTGCCTACGTATCCATCATTTGGGAAAAGAAAAGGCCACAGACGCAGTAAAGCTTATCCAGGCCCCTCAAGGCCATATACGTTAGGAGCGTCCTCGCAAATTTTTGGTTCACAATGATGGCCTCGCCGTTGAAGAAACAGCCGCAGGATGTAGCCGACTGCGTCTTGAAGCGTGCAGAAGTTAGCAAGGTATGCATGCCTCTCCCCTCTCAGTATTATTTCTATCTTTTCTTCTTTCTTTCGATAGCAATGGCGGTCACAATGCCGACCTACCTGTTTTCCGTTGCCGAGTCATCCAGTTTCACTAACAAAGGAGCTTTGACACCCACAGATTGCCCGCCGACTCCAGAACCGTCTCGCACTTGCGCAGTTTAAGACCAAGCATGGCTGGGAAGACCTTACACTCGACATCATCGAGCCCAAAGTGGAAGAGGAAATACGACGCAAGCGTCTTTACGAGGGCGATGTTCTCTCCGACTCTTCGTCAAGTGCATCCGATTTGCCTTACCCGACAAAGACCCTCATGAGCTCTCCGCTCAAGGCACCCTTGTTCTCCGATGCGGTCGGCTCCAGCAATGGCAGCTCCGGGCATCGTAAACGCACTTACTTTGCCTCGTTTGACAACGATGCCTCGAGTCCGACCAAGCGCTTCCGCGGCTCCCCGACAACGCACAAATCGTTTGCCGGTCATACCCTGTGGAAGGATGGTCATCAGCTCACCCATTCTTCCCCCATGAAGCCCCGCCGGCAGCAACACTTCACCACCTCGGCCGGGCCGGATGTCTCCTTTTTCCAGCAGCGAAGAATGACCAACGAGCTGAATGCTCACCCGAATTTCACCGCTCCGGAGGAGGAAGATGACGACCTGCTGCCTGCGCACTCGTTTGCCGCCAACATTCGATCTTCTCCGCCTCGCACGCCACCAATGCAGTCCCGATCTTTGAGGAAGAGAGCAGATGGTGCGGAGCCGGGTCAAGAGGGGGCGGATCTTCTGCTGTACCTGGCAGCATCGCCCTCGCCAGCAGTCAAGCCGAGCAGGGCCCGGATCGAGCGGCCGTCGACACCACCTCCCAAGAACAGCAAACTGGACTTGCCCTCCGCCATGATGACCACACCTGGAGGGGGCAATCCGTTCCCCAACACACCGGGCCAGGGCTTTGACTTTGCCGACTTTGTCAACATCACCCCAAGCCCGGCTCAAAAAGTCTGGAAGACTCCAAATCCTCTCACAGGCACTCGCACTCCCCGAAGCGTGGCCAGGAAGCGCCTTACGTTTGATGAGCCTCGACCTTGATGAACGAAGCAATATCCCTCCTAATTGTGACTGGCATCTCGCAATGCCCCCACTACCCTTATCTATTTGCTTCTTATACATGATACCATGACACTGTATGCCCGCACCATATGCGGCTCTATTATTTCTTTTTTTATTACCACCACTATATCCTGTTTTCATGTTTTACTTATCTATTCCCGTTTATTCTTCCTTTGTTGGCCAACCCAGGAGCTAATCTCTTGTTTGGATTTCTGGCCTTTTGGCGTTTGTTTGTATTTTTGTTTAGATGATCGTTGGCACATGGAGGCTTTGCTTGCAGTATCTGCTAAGCCAGGGTTAAAAAGAAGGGCAGGGCTGGAAGCCAGCCGTTGGAGACAGTTGATCTTCCAAAGTGGAACGGGGCCGTGAGGGAGCAAGGAGTTGAACTTCTGTTTTTCGTGTTTTTTTGGTTTGTTTGTTTGTTTTTGCTCCCTCTCTGGCGGTGTACAGCAGTGGATCTCTTGGTGGATGTAGGGTACGAACGGGATGGTTGGATGAAATAACCCCTGGTACTATACCAGGCGGGCCATGTTTTTTTTGGCCAGCAACGAATTGTGACAGTAGTTAGGCGCGTCAATGATAGTGATTCTCCCGTACTTGTTGTTTTCATGTGTCCAATGTTTAGTGTGGTTGTGAATTGTCGTCAGCCGTGTCTTCTAGACCGCCGCCTTAATAATAGCCGAGGTGTGCTTACATAGAAGCTTTGAACTTTATGCGCGCACACAAACGCGCTTTAGCTGCATAAGTTTACGCGTTGTAAGGCCGGATATCGACTAGCGCGACGCGACGCTTTATGCTTCGAACCCGCGTCTTGGTCGCGTTTCCATTGGAAAAAAAGTCAATTTACAGCCAGATCTTCAGATCTGATTGGACAATAAGCGTGGCGCACTAAAGAGCTTTCTAGCCACGCTGGGAAAGCTCCAATGGGGAGCTGTTCCTGTTCTGCGTGAGGGTGTGATGATGAAGCCATTATGGGTGCTGGAACAAGATGGTGATTTGGTAGGCTGTTTGTTTTGTAAACACTCGATAGCAATGTTTGAAAGAAGTTAATTAACTAACTATGTTTGTTTCTTGGTGGCCTGATTTGAAAGAGATTTCTCACGTTTCAGAGGAGCTGCTTACCCTGGAGTTTTTTTAGCGGGCGCGATGAAAGCTATTTTTTGCCTACCTAGATTCAACGACTACTACCGGAATGAAACACTTGAAGCATCGCATTTGTTGTCTTACAGATTTGAGATCTTTTTGACTTGTCCATTTACAGATGTATACTTCGTTGGTATTGGACGCTGGCGCGGCGCGCGAGAGGCACGTAAACGCAGTATGACGCAGAGCTGCTGCAAGCACTTTAGCCTGCATCTCCACTGACGGAGGCTTCTACTGGTACTGAATCTAGCTACCTCTTTTTATTCATCAATGGCACCTGAGCTGTGGAGTCAACCCATTTTTAGTTGATCTTGTTTTTTTCTTTCATCTAAGTCGTCTATATATCGTCCACTGTGGGTATATGTCATACATGGTATATGCTTTGTACACGGCTTTCTACACCCACCGAGTGTCCGTCTTTACTGATTTTGCCAGCAGTAAACGACAAACACGCTGTGCCACGTAGAAAAGCCTCTCCCCCAAATTGCCTATCGCGTTCTTTTTTTGAAGAGCCTCCTTGCTCTGATTATCATCTGCCAGGATGACTTCCCTTGTATCGCGTTTTCCAAACCCTCGCTGAAGTCATCCATCATGAGATGGTAGGGCTATCTCGCCTTCCTCCCGCACCTCCGGAACCAACATCCGGGCTACCATTGGTCCAATCACCGATACTGGAACCGCTGATATATCTGGAGGTATAGCTGTCGCGGTTATTCTGCGGAATCTGGTTGCTATACATAGAACTACTTCGGCTAGAAGCTCCGTTTCTTTGTGAAGCTACCTGACTCTCCAGTTCCAAGTCAAAAGGATCCGACCGGAATTTATCACGACGCTGCGAAAACGAATCGTTGCTCTGCAACGACTCTCGGTGCACAGAGTGTGGCCGGGGAGGAACCGCAGGGGTCTGGAAGCTTCGAATTCCACCAAGTGATCGGCCCCTCGACCGGCGATTCGCAGCAGATACAGGAGGTGGCAAAACCATGTTATCATCGGTGAAAGGATTCGATAGAATGGAGCTGGACGGTGGTGGTATTTTGCCCGACATCAAAGCATTGGCATCTGAGAACGGGTTAAACAGCCTGCCATGATCAAAGCTGAGACCTAATTTACGGGCCCTTGATGGTTTTTTGCCGCTGGTGGCGGGATTTTGGGCTTTATTTTGCCTCGGTATAGCAGTCGATGTGACAGTCGGTGTGACAGTCGGTTCAACGGTAACGGTTTCGAGGAACTGAGAGTTTCCTCTGTTCATATTGACGTTGCGAGAGCCAAGTTTCTCACCAAGGTTCTGTTTGACAGCACCCAGCGTTGTCGCAATCCCAAATTTTTGTGTCATTGGCTTGAAAGAGCTCCCTCTTTCAGTAGATCCACGCGTCTTGCCACTTGCCACTTTTCTTCTCCAGAGCCATAATAGGATAACAAGGAATGCGGCGGCGGCAATGCCACCCACGGCGCCGCCAACAATAGTGGCAGTCGATGGCTTTGAAGCCGAGCTGACGGGGTCTGCTATCGGCTGCCCGGTAGGCTGGCTACCTCCCGGTATACCGCTTTCCCTCAGATCGCCGGGAGGTGTGTTGATAGCCGTCGGAAAAGCAATGACACCTCCTGTCGAATCTGATGTGGGAGATGTGGCATCTATAATCGTACTGGACTCTGCTCCGCTCAGTATAGAGCTGCTAACTACTCCAGTTGGCGCAGAAATTGGCGCAGAAATTGGGGTAGAAATCGGTAAAGAAATCGGTGGAGAGACCGGTACGGAGACCGATGGGGAAGAGGGTGCGGAAGAGGGTGCGGAGGGCACAGAGGCTGATGCAGAAAGTGGTATAGAGCTGGATGCTGGAGTTGGTGTCGAAGCTGGCGAATTTGGTACTACATTCCCTCCTGATGCAGATACAACCTGATTTGTTGATTGACTGGGGGCCGCTTCTGGCTGCCCTTGAGTTGATGCGATGTTGTTCCCCTGTATTGATGCTGCGGAAGAAGCTATGTGGGTAGGTGTAGAAGTCGAAGTCTCGGAAGAGGGAGCAATGGCTGCGGCACTGAAAACTTGTGGTCCTTGGACCGACTCATCGGTGGGTTGGGCTGCTGATGATTTGGCTTGAGAGGGAATGGTTGATGATGCTTGTTTTTTTGACGCAAGGGATGAAGCTTTATTTCCAGTTCCGGTCTCAGACGCCGCAGGAGTTTGAGGAGTAGAGGCTTGAGGAGTAGAGGCTTGAGGAGTAGGGATCTGATTTTGGCTTTGCGATGGTGTCGTGATAGAAGAAGATATCTGAGCAGAAGGTGTGGTTGTAGGAATCACACTAGACGACGCCCCGGTCGTTGTGGCAAGTTGAGGAACTGCCACTATTGCTGAAGAGGAGATTTGCGCGGGTATCGAAGAACTCGTTGGTATGATGGAAGTCGATGGACTCGATGGAGCAGCTTGACTTCTGTCGCTGGTTGGTATGGGGAGTGTGGGTGTTGGTGTCTCGTCTTCGGCTGTGAAGCTTCCGCCTGTAGGAGTTGGTGTTGGAGAATTCTCAGTAGTTTCTTTCGTAACCAGGTCCGAAGTCGTAGTGGTGGGGATTCGAGTTGATGAGCTTTGCGCCGTAATGGGAGCTACATCTAGAGCAACATCGCTCGATGTTAAAGGATCCTGTGCTGGGCCGCTAGGAATGGCACTGAGAGAAGAGAGCGGAAGGACATCTGAAGGCTTAATGGAGGTGGAGCTGGCGTTGTGAAAGGTAGTTGATGAGGGCAACAGGGTATCGAGGGATGCCGAAGAAGCTCCAATCAAAGGGCTTGACATTGTGATTAGCAATTGGCTTGCGAAACCAGCCACAGAGAAACAAAAAGAATAAAGGTTTTGAGAATGGCATGCGCGAGAATATCGATCCAGTCGACTAATATCCTCCACTGGGTGAAGAGGGAGGACGCATTGCTAGCATTCACAAGTCTAGAGTGGACTAGCCAACCACGATTAGACAAAGAAAGAAGAAAAAAAGAAGCCAAAGAAAGATGGAACAGTGATCACACTCGGACCGGTAGCAGACAAATGCGTTAAGAAAGTAAATTGATGCAAAATACAAGAGGCACAAGAATATGGCAGCGTGCGCCTTTACTATTGACGCTTTGTCGCAGCTTTTCGGCGGTACCACCTAAAATTGGCAGCCGGATGGGGGTTCACAGAAACAGAGCCCTGTTTAGCTCCTGCAAGGCAACGAAACACATTGCATCGCGCTGTGAAAGGCGAGCGTTATGCCGACACGATCTTGCATTGGGGGGAGGCGCTCCGTATCAGGGGCTGAGACCCCCAGTCCTGCGACACATCTGAAGCATCATGACATCCTGGATGGGGGGCCGAAGTGCCACTTTTGCACTAGCTTGGCGAAGAGGAGGGGACGGTTTAGGACGTGCTTGTATGTTAAGAATAGAAAAAGGAACAAACAAACAGAGAAGGATTAAGAAAAGAGAGCATAAATGCAGTTGAGAAGAAGATGAAAAAGGTGGTGCAGACGTCGACTGGACGTGCTCAACAGGCAGAATTTGTGTTGTTGGCAAACACCAGCTCCATGCAGCTGCGGTACACTAAATCGTGTAGTTGGCACACGCGCTATTTAGGCTGATCTGAGGAAGCAGATGAAGTAACGTTGGATACTTTTTGTCAGTGGCATTGCTATTCTTCCATCTCAGGGCATCAAAAACGTTCCCCTTCAGGCTTGGACTTTGCAAGAGAATCTGCAAGAGAAATGGAGCAACCATGAAACTACTCGTCTGCGCAGCATCGTCCCATTGAGCGAATACCTCCCCGATTAGGCGCCGTTTGCTGGCCTGACCAGCGCTAAGGGTTTAGGAGAAGCAGGGCGGCAGGGATGGTTTGTTTTCGATTGGTACGAGCACTTGCACGGAGTCGCTGAAGCGCACGCCGCGGACTCGTCAGGCCCAGTCGATAAAGGCTCTGTACCTTACCTATACGCGGACTACGGAATTCAAGTATGCGAAACTTACCGAAGATTCGGCGATCTGCGCCAGGGTTGACCGTAGCGAGGTGTTGTGAGTTCGACTTTGCAAAACGCAGTGTTTTGTCAGCTTGATGATGTGCATTATAAAAAGGAACTGTCCACTTTTATACCATGGCCGCGACGTACAAGTAGATTCATGTCTCATATTTGATCCCTACATCGGCCATGCCGTTTAGTAAAGTATGATACTGCTCACCTAGGTTGATGTCTTGTATCCACAAACGCCTCGGATGAGGTGGGAAACAGAGATTGAAAATTGAATCACTGGTTTGGTGAAGCATTGGCCTGGCGAATAGTAATAGTGGCGTGTATATCAGGCGATACAATGAAAACATTGGGCTTTAAAACGGTGGCGGGCCAAGTGAAACGCTTCTGTCATAACCCTCTTTCGTATGCATAAACCCTTTGGAGAAAACACAAACTTGGAGCAGCTGTCGGTGAAGAATTATGTTGTCGGGTGTGTTTTCTTCTTTGTCCGCAAAGTTGTACGTATCACGGGATCATGTCTTCTCTGAAGGAAGGTGCACTGCTAGCAGTACGAAGTAGCTGGTACAGCATCATTTACATATTGGATGGCAGGTGACGGAGGACGGAGATGTAATACTCCGGCAAACCACCCACAGCCATTCGTTGCAAGCCCCAACCGTGGTTGGGAAAAATATGACGTTATCGCGATATTCATCCATCAAGCTTGCTCGCTTGTCCTCTTCTTTCTCCTTATCGACGGTGTGTTGGTGTGTGTGCACTTTAGGTGGTCCGTATTACCTGATATCTGATAGGCCAATAATAGGAGTGCGGTAAGGCGGGGGAGCTGCTTAGCAGACATTAGGACAAATGGGTCCTGCACTAACCAACTCCTCTGCGCCATGCCCCTGGATCACCAAAGCTGGCTGTCCCTCTTTGGGGTTGGGAATTTTGGCTCTATCCTTGCAGCAAAAGTCACTTCTCCAGTCTCCATTCTCCAGTACAGGCACGGAGCACGGAGCACAGCGGCCGGTTGTTTGGTTGACCCGCCATCTGCATTCAGTTGAAGACGCTCGCACTGCGTCGTTTCTCGCCAGTCCTTGGGCAATTCTGTCCTCCGTCTCCGCCTCAGTTCGGGCTATGCTAGCATCTCCTGTCATCGTCTAGCACGCGCGCGAAGAGGCCATTTCCGAGCACATTCCCGAACCGCGTCTCTCTGTGGACGACAGCCAGAAGCTCCGAGCCAGAGATTCGGGGCGCTGGACGCTTGCCTAGGCCCGCTCTTGCACCCGCACCCGCGTTCCTGGCATCCCCGTGTCCCCATCACTCCGGCGGCCATTTTATTCCTCGCTTTTGCTGCCGAAACGGACGGCACGCTCCTTGCTCCAGATCCGCCTTCTACCCCCAGCTCGTGGTGGCGACGGCGCAATACGGCGCCCCTCTTCTGGGCAAGAACTTGGGCTTACGGTTGCGGTGCCGGGTCGATCTGACCTTATCCACTATCTGCCCATCACTCCTCGCTCTACGGAGTATCGTGGCTTCGTTAAGGTTGTGAATCATGTTTGGATCCTTCGGCCTGGGTAAGTCCAGCTGACTTCTCTCTTTTCTCCCCCTTCTTCTATCTCACATTTCCTTTCATTTTGTAACTTCACATGTGACCACTTTCCTTTCTCGCTTTTCCTCGCCATTTCATGCCAGTCTTGGCTCGCAACCCCCCTGCTTTCAATATATTTTGTGCTTTCATCCCAAACCAAAGTCTATTGGTTGTGGTTTCTTACCCTACACTTTTCTGAACGGCAACTAGCAAATCTGCCGCCCAAGGTCAAAGTAGCCCCTGAAGACATCCCGCCTCCTACGCCTGTTTGTCTTCCTCGCTACCAGCCTTTCGTCCAGGATGACGTCCCAGTTGATCCTCAGCAAGCCCTATCAAACTTGCTCAAGTATACGGGTCGGCTTTCTGCTGCTTCGGGGTCAATTGGGCTTTCTGCTATTGGATTTGATTTGAAATTGGACGTCGAAGCAGAGGAACTCATCCCCGTTCCGTCCTTTACCCCCGACTTTGAGAAGTGGGATCGATTCACGCCTGAGGAAGCTAGCGAGCAAAATCAAGCAGAGCGTCGACCTATAAGAAACGGCAATCAATCTCCTGGATGCCAAGTTTATGTAGAGCGTCGTAAAGAGCTCTCAAACAGGAACGAGGATGCGTTTCATACTGTCCGCCGGCTCCCACCCCCCAAGGGGAGGCAGCAAGCTCGGCTTGGTAACGCTTATGAATTTTTTCGTTGCCTTGAATTTTTTACTACGTACTGGGAAGATCCAAGCCAACCTCCGTCCCTCCCTCCATCTCCCGAATTGGTACCAACTGAGAATGGCGAAACCAATACCACCCAGGACTCAGCACGGTATCAGACAACACGGACGTCAGACGGTAGTTCAATGCCTCCTGAATATCGTCAGAATCTCATTTCAGCTTTTGTTAAGCTCGTCGCGTATGATTTTGGCTGCAATGTTTCTATGGCCCGTGTTGAACCCAGGCTACAGTTGAGCTCCCCAGAAGGCCACCCTAACCCACGCAAGTCATACAATCCTTCTACCTGTCACTTTCTCTTCCAGAGTCCAACCACAAGAGAGACAGCCCGTGCTGGCCTTGTATATGGCCCTCTGGGGGCAGTGAGCACACGTCCAGGTACAAATTTTACAACGCCAGATATCGAAACGGCACAGTCTACCGATCTTGCTCGAGAAGTGCTAGCTGCGCTCATCACAGCTCAACATAGGGCCCGCGAAGGAAGAGTCGAAACACGCTTTGGCGAAGATCAGTGGTGGACTTCTAAACCAAGATGGGGTGGTGGTACCGGAGGCCCTATTGGGAGAGAACTCGACACGGACACGCCCTCTGGGGACAAAGATGCTGCACCCGCTGATTCGGAGAAAGTGGTCCGACCTCCTGCCAAAAAACCTCGAAAGACTATGTCTATATATGACGCTTATCGCATGGTACGCCCACCAGCTTATACATGGGACAAGAAGGCTCGCTACGAAGCAGTCGGCAGGCAGAAGGGCGTCGGTTATGACGATGTCTTCGTTATCAGTTCTATTTTTCACCATATATCTATCCTTCGAGTGCGAGTACCCGACCGTCTCTTAGAGGTACTTGGAGGTTCTCCCGACCCAGATGTGACTCGACGCAGTTGGGGAAGAGTGCAGGGTTGGAGAAGTCGATGGTTCGACTTGTTTGACGTTGAGCAACGACTTGCAGCCTTGCAGATGCTTTGGGCTGTGATGGCTTATCAGATGAGGAAAGAGCCGGAAGATAAAGATGTTGCGATGATTGAGAAGTGAAACCGGCCAGAGTTATGGTGAAAGACATTTTTTGTAGCACGTGTAGGATGAAGGACGGCGCGAGAAGCACACAAGACCATGGATATTGATAAGAAGGAAGAGCTTCTGGGATGTCTGCAAGATGCAGCGGGCTTTTATGTTCATGCAACTTAGTGTTAGATGCTATACAGGGATGTGTGCTGCTGCGAACTTTTGTATGCCAAGTAAGTATAAGGCAAATATAAGGCAGCGCTAATGTGATAAAGCACGAATCTGACTCTTGCGAACGACGTTTAATAAAGGTTCAGATTATATTGATTTTGTAGTCTTTACTGCGGCCTTTATCTGGTGTTCGGTTCATCTAGCAGAGGATAAACATGTAGTTGACATGCCCGTCTTTTCTTTGTTCGGACATAAGTGGTCACATTGCGGGCAAAGAATGAACCCATATATATGTGTGTATTTTTGTGTGTGTCTTACAACTGCACCTAGATAGGTAAATCTGAGCCGACAATTCTCTGAAAGTGAAAGCCTGGCAGGGAAGATTTCAGCTGAGCCCTGGATCTTTATTCTTGGGATACCTCTAGGCAATGTATGTGCGTATATTTATGTGTATGCCCGCAGGTATATTTTCGAAAATAGTGCTATTCAGGCTTCAATATATATGTACTTACAGCTATCGACAAATTGTACTGCTAAGCCTTAAGGCAGATAGGTACCCAGGTATGTAAACGAGGACTCGGAGCCTCGTCAGGTTGTCAGCTCAACCCCGCTCGGAAAACATATTTTTCCAGCCTATAGGAACCTGTGATTCTGCTAATAAGCAAAAATGTAGTGATGATGTTGGATTTGTCTTCTCTCAGCCTTCGTCTGAAGTTGTCATGTCGGAACTGTCAAATCTGGGGGATACGCGATGGCTTTGAAGGACCAGGTGGATTTTGCACAAACCGCTATCTACCAAGTTGCGGAAATCGCCAGAAAACTAGGGGCCTATTACAGAGAACCGATGTGCATTTCTCTTGGCATTGAATTGTGGCTTGCAGGAGACTATCTTGACTCTATTGATTGCAACGTTAACGATGGAGAGCAGGGGCAGCGCATCCAAAAGTTGTTGAGGCACGTTGAAAAGATCTGTAACGTAAGTCTAGAAGATCAAGATCGTATTATCTGCTTAACCGAAGTAGCTACTGGCTGCTGTTAATTACACTCGACGGTAATTTTGTGCTAATGCCTATTGATAGTGGCCAAAACGACTCTCAACACTCCCAACGAGCCGTTTTCTAATCTTGGAGGCCATCGCAGGGAAGCAAGTTGACTTGAAACAATACACGAAAGCCAATATCAAAATCCAGATAGGACTCAAAAACCTCATATCACGGACTAATGACTGTGAAGAGGCTATTATCCGCCTGAAAAAGAATCGTGGCACGAGGAAACATAAATAGGCATCAAGTCGACGAGGATGAGTCGATGAAGTCTCGAAAGAATAGGCCAGTGGATCCACATCCCAGTGAAATTCACGCACAGGTCTTTGCCGTTCTACGAAAACATATGCGTTGTACATGTGGTGGTCCAGCCCGAGAAGATTACAATAAGCGCAGCCATTTGGCGAAGTTGATGTTGCAACCGGTGCTTCAAAACGTGAACGAACACGGACAAGTTCAGTTTGATATGCTCTTCTCATCAAGCCCTGCCTGGGGAGAGCAATTCGATCGCTGGCAAGATGTAGAGTTGCTTGTCACACAGTGAGGTATTTGAGCATTCTGAAAATGATCATCGAATCTAATAGAATTCAGAATCCAAGAGAGACAAGAAGGTCGAAAGAGGCCAAATAAGCACGTAGGATTCCTCAAGAACAGTAATGATTCCCGAAGGGTTTCGTTCCAAGAGAGACCTATTGGGGTGATTGGCCAAGGGGTTTTTTGTGAGCTTATAAAGGTAAATACCAACTCGCGCGTCCGCTTAGCAATTCAAGACGAAACGCTTCAGAGGTATGAAGCGTCCTTCCTGAAGCAAATGGTTCAGCATCTTCCAGGCATTTCCCTTGCAAAAACTCTTGAGAACTATCATTTTTCAGCCAAGATGAAAGCAGTGCTCGCATACATCCTTGCCCACTCTGTCTGGCAATACTACGACTCGGACTGGATGGCAGCTACATGGACGAGCGAGACAATTCAATTCATCAAAGAGAGTGGAAGTAGCTCTCCTGGTGAACAGGGCCAATTGTTTCCGTCCAGGCCGTATCTCTCTGTTCATTTCAGCGACGAGGATTCCTGGTCAAGTGAATATAGGACCATCGACGGCGAGATGCATCCCTACCCAAGGATTCGGGCGCTTGGAATTATGCTGGTCGAAATTGGCATTGGATCGCCGCTTCCTAGGGAAGAGAGCCGGTATCAAACACAGTCACTGGCGGCTAGAGCTAATGGAGACTTGATGCTAGCTATCCGGTGTCTGAAAGAGGAAAAACTTTGGAGAGACTTCGAATACCACGATTATCGCGACGCCGTCCGGGACTGTTTGGAACCCGGGACGTTTACTTACATTCCTCAAAATGGAGAGAGAGAGAATTCGGCAGGCCCGAGGCAGCGGAGGGATATGCTATATGAAAAAGTGGTTTCTCGATTGAAAGAGCTATTGGAAGGGACAAAGTGGATGGAACAACTAACGCAGAATGCAATCGGCCCTCTGGATACCTCGATCAGAAATAGACCTGTTCAGCAAGTTGAACACCGGCCTTCTAGTAATGGCCTTTGGGAGCGAAAAGTGCCCAAGAAATCACACACGGAAGAGGATAAAAATGAAAAAGAGGCCAGGATATGGCTCTCACGCATGCAACAACTAGGTAGAATTCTGACAGCTACCTCGGGCATGGCTCGTGGTCATTCATCTTCACGTGTTCGGATCGCTATTCTGGACACTGGTTGCGACGATGACTCTCCATTTTTTCATAATTCACACAATGTTTCTCGCCTCAAAAAATGGAAAGACTACGTTGGTGGCTCTGAGGAGTGGGCGGATAGCCACGGGCATGGAACCCACTCGGCCTCTCTCGTTATGGAGATTGCAACAGATGCGGATGTATATATAGCGCGTATCGCAGCAGATCCCACCGGACTCTCGACGGCAAGAGATAACGTTGCGAAGGTAGAGGACTTCTCTAGAAAGTGAAATGAATATACGTTTGCTAACACGACTTTAGGCCATCTCCTGGGCGAGTAAGGAGTGGAAAGCTGATATGATCACAATGTCATTCGGATACGCTGAAGAGCAGCAGTGTATCAGTGACGCAATACTAGATGCTTTAGTCTACCGCCGTGGGCATATACTTTTCTTCGCGGCTGCTTCAAACTTTGGATCAAATCAGATGGAGATGTTCCCTGCCAGTCACAACTCTGTTATCTCTATTCGCGCCACTAATGCGAATGGCCGCTTTGAAGACTTCAACCCCCCTCGCAATGATAACGAAACTGTTACGTTTGGGACCCTGGGATTGAAAGTTCCAGGCGCATGGCTGAGCGACCACAATGGTGAAAAGTGTCAAACTGGTACCTCTGTTGCAGCCGCAATAGCGGCAGGCATAGCAGCACTTTTACTAGGATACGTAAACAACAGAACAGAAATTGGCAGTTTTTCGGAGAACCCACTGCAAGACGTTAAAAGAAAGGCAAAAACACAACGAGGAATGCTAGCCTTGTTCAAAACTCTTTCTATGCCAACGTTAAATGAGCACTATTTGTACCTAACGCCATGGCGGCTAACAGATATAGCTGAAGAAGAACGATGGATGATAATTGCGGGGGCATTAAGAAATAGTAGGGTTATGTGAGTAATTAAGGGAAATTAGGTGAAACTAAGTAACATGAGCCATTCCAAGATGCGAGAGTAACTGAAAAGTAGTAGGTTGGTAGCTAAGGGGCTCTGAAGCTCCAGGTTCAGACAGAGTTTTACTACTAGGCTATCTGAATCTGTTCTATTCTGTATGCGTCATGTGGTGTATAATCACCTATCAGTAGCCTTTATACATCAACTACTGATATACATGTTATTCTGTGCTTGCCATCTCCCACTTCCACCACGCTGGTCTCTCCCAGGCTTGAAAGTACTAGGCTATCCACGCCCGCTGCACGTACTGTAAATTGTTCCTCAATCTCATTCTCTGTATCCTTTCCATCAGATTCCGAATCTAGATCCGAGTCATCTTTGCTGAGATAAGCCGCCTTGTGTCTAAGCTCATCAAATTCGACCCTTGTCCCTCTCCAACCCTTGACCTCAATCTTGAGAAGTTGATACGCAAATACGACGTCCTCTCCTGTGCTCCACGTATCGCTCTCGCCAGCGGTAGAGGAACTGACGGCACTTGCCCCGATCCGTACGTCACCCGCAGGTGTAGCAATTTGTCCACCAACTGCCACCTCACCAGCCCTAATCTTTCCCTTTTCCTGAACAGCAGCGAAGCCCTTTGCCACCATCAGGCCAGTGACCATATATACTGGATGACGGAACCCAGGAATATTGCTAGCCTTGATAACCGCCTGAACACGAGGGGCCTTGAGGCGCATCTCGATTACACCTAGCGGAGGATCGGTGACAAAGTAAGCGGTTTCAAGAGCCTTCATTGTATAGGTTGTTTGCACTTTGGTGCGTTGCTCACAAGATACTTTCGCGGATATTGTTTGCAAGAATTGAGACCACACAGCCATTGACAAATTGTAATTAGCACTCCGAATAATATTACGGTTGTGATCGGTGATCGTTTCGACTCGGGGGTAATTCGTCTTCAAGGCCTCTGCCTCGACGGTGGTTAACGCCCGGTGTGGCCGCAGAGGGTCTGCGATGATGTTCCCCAAGGCTATTGGACCGGTACCAGGTTTGAAACGAAAGCTTGGCGCAAGGAGATATGTGAGTTGTTGCGCCATGGTGTACTGAGTTGAAGTTACCACGACATGAGCAATTTTTTTGATGTGAGATATCAAGGCTCGCTCTCATGTTGAGCAAAATAAATATGAGCCAACAGAACTGCACCCTCGTGATAAACACTTATTGGATGAGCCACAAGTATCTTGTAGCCTTAATACAGCCCACACACACACCAGACAAGGGATTCTGACCAGTGGCTGCGACAGTACCACGTGGAGGATTCAACTCCCCTCATCTACTAGAGGACGGAACAAGGGAGAGAGTAAATGAGTGGAATTTTTTTTCTGTTCCCATCTAGAATCTGAAATGTCTATTCAAAGGAGCAAGACGATTTCTGAAGTAACTGCAGGATGTTTGCAGAGTTTCATAGCCTGCTTGGCCGTGGAGTCACTGGCAAAGGATGAATGGGCTGAGAACCGCTTGGCGGACTTTAATCTCTGGGTCTCGGGTACTGGTGCATCTGCGCCAAAGCGAGCTTCTCTTGAATCCAGGCTGGCTCTTGAGCCCGAAGCTCGTGAGGATATCTTGAACCTCTTAGATCAGCTCACCAAAACTGTCGATAAATGCAAAACGTTAGGTGAGGGAAGAGGCATGGTTCTATTAACTTAGCGGCTGTTAATTTAGTTATGGCTTCCCATAGGGCTCCCCGACATGCTTCATCAACACGAAGCGCATATAAACAAGTATACCGTTGCGGACGAGCAAATAAACAAACCTCCAGCTGTCTGGTCGGACGAATCTACCGATGAAGAGTTGGAAACACAGGTAAAACTGCTTCGTTCACGCAGTCCATTGCACAGACAAATGAAAACTATAGAGATGATGCTTGATCAACTTGCTCGAATCGCTGTCGCAGTGCGAAGATCAGGAAGACGTTCGCGGCTGTGGAAGGCAGATCAACGGTTCAAACCAGAAGATCATGACGACTTACAACGACATCTGGTCACAATTCTGCTTGCCTATCCCGATTCTTCTGGAGGACCATTCAATTTATTTGAACGGAAGGATGCAGGCGTTTTCAAAGAGCAAATCGACGACTTCGCTAGACTAAGCGAGATCCAGCAGCGCTTGATTCGGTGCAACCTGAAGCGTCGAAACCGCTTCTTATATGCACAGCGACATGCCGAAAAGCTGGGCTCAGGTTTACAGGGTCAATCACTGGCCCAGCCTGTTGGGGGAATGGGAGCTCATCCGGTTGTTTCTGCTGATTCTACTCAGGGAATCCAGAGCCCTCTCCTTGTCAAAGAGAACCTTTCATACCAGGAAGCGAACGTGCCGGGGAATTCCACAATAATGTCAGGCACCACCGCGTCTGGTATCAGCCATGCTATTTCTCTACAAAAGATGCATCAATCGGCACCCGCTGCATCCACTGTTATGTCGTCGACAGTGGTCTCACTTAGATATCCTCACCCCCCTAAAATGGAGAAGGGCGCGTTGATATTTAAATGCCCTTGCTGTTGTCAAGTACTCCCCAAGTTCTACTCAGAAGGTCAAAAGTGGAAGTAAGTCATTTGATCAGGATGGGATTTTACACAATTCTGAATTGAAATAGAAAACACGTTGCCCATGACCTTAGCCCATACACTTGCATACTGCCAGATTGCGCAAAAGCCGAGACTCTTTTTGCGACAAAAGATACCTGGCGAACACATCTCCTCACAGAGCATCACAGTTATGAGTACTGGCTCTGCTATTCCTGCCGAGATGCTACACAATTTCGAGAGCAAGATGCCTTTAGAGAACATATTATGGCAAGACATGCAGCATCCGTACCAGAAAGTGATATTTCGCTTCTGATGGATGTTTGCAGGCGTTTATGCCGATGGATATTACATCATGCCCACTTTGCAATTGGGCAGAAACTCAGGAAGGCAAAGTTGACGGAAATATTCTCCTCAATCATATTGCCAAAGATATTCACTCTTTCTCACTTAGATCCTTACCGTGGGCAGATGATAGCGGAGAGGAGACTGACAAGAGAATTAATGATTGTATACATAAGGTTGACGAATGGCTTATACAAATAAGTCCATTGAATGAAAAACGTGAAGGAGCGAGAGAATATCGGGCAAACAAAGCTGAACCCTCTCGGTACTTTCAGCACAATGCATATTTCGCAGACAGCGTAACAGATTCAATCTCTAGCGAGCACGAATCAGTCACTTCATGGCAGAGAGAGCTTGAAAAATGGAAGCAAGAGAGCGGATCTATTTCTTTTGGAAGTAGAACTGAGGCGAGATCCGATCAGCAAGCAATTGACGTGCCCGATATAGAATACTCAAAAGGTGAGATGGGGTCTGACGATAAGACAGCCCAGCTGCGGCGCACCGATGTGGGCGAGGGTATCCGGATACTTGAGGGCCATAGCCACTCTATTGAGTCAGTAGCTTTTTCGCACGACTCATCGCTTATAGCATCGGCTTCAGAGGACATGACTGTCCGACTGTGGCGTGTTGATATAGGCGAGTGTATCCGGTTATTTGAAGGCCATAGCAATACCGTTTGGTCAGTAGCTTTCTCGCATAACTCATCACTTATAGCATCAGCTTCAAGTGATAAAACAATCCGGCTATGGAGTACTGATACAGGCGAGTGTATCCGGATACTTAAGGATCATAGTAACTATGTCATATCGGCGGTCTTCTCACATGACTCATCGCTTATAGCATCGGCTTCACATGATACAACAATTCGGCTATGGCGTACTGATACAGGCGATTGTACTGGGATACTTGGGGCCTATAGCGGTTTGCACTGGTCGGTGGCCTTCTCATATGGCTCATCGCTTATAGCATCAGCTTCAAGTGATAGCACAGTCAAGGTAAGGCGTGTTAGTACAGGCGAATGTACTCAGATCCTTAGGGGCCATAGCGGATTTGTCTGGTCAGTGGCATTCTCGCATGACTCGTCGCTTATAGCATCAGCTTCAAGTGATAAAACAATCCGGCTATGGCGTGCTGATACAGGCGATTGTATCCGGGTATTAGAGAGACATAGCAGTTCCGTTGAGTCAGTAACCTTTTCGCACGACTCATCGCTCATAGCATCGGCTTCAGAGGATATGACGGTCTGACTGTGGCGCGCTGATACAGCCGAATGAGCTGCTAGATAAAGAACAGCTGGCCGTATTTTATACTTGAGAAAACACTGATTTAGTTCTCCCACAGTTGTTAAGGCTTCAGATAAGAGGCTACTTTGCTCTCCAGATGAAAAGACGAGAAACTTCGGTGAAGGATCATGTCGTCCACTCACGACACTATGTATCAATTGATCCAGCTGGATGGAGAACGGTGTTTGTATGCTTTGAGCTTGAAGTGGAGACTTAGTGACGCAGCTGAGATTTCAATAAAACCCATGCTCGAAGAGAAAGTGACATGTATCATCAAGCACTGCGTGAGAATTAGACCTGCCAAACATGAAAGGATTGGCTAGGGCCCGCCTTAGCCTAGGCTTAAGACAATATTTTAACATTCGCAAGACTTCCTCATCAAGTTGGTATTACCAGAATATTAATGTTTCTATTGCTTAATTGTTTTTAACCAAGGGACCTCTAACTTTATCGAGAAAAGAGATCATAGAGAAGCAGAAAGTCTCGGGGGCATGTATCTTCTCAGCCAAATTTATATAATAGTTTCTTTAATTAATATTTCTCTATATAACTCGTCTATCACATCTATACCTGTTTACAGGAGGTCATCTCTATGCAATTAATCTAGATTATAATATTTCCGTCTCTTAAGCAAACGGATATGCCATCGATGCAACAGGGCTATCTGAATAGCAGGAATACATAGGGTCCGCGTCTCCGAGGTAGCCAACACACTTCCTGCAGTTTAGTAACAAGTCAGGATCATATTTCTGCTTAATCGCAAGCAGCTTATCGTAATTTCCGCCAAAGAAGATATCCTCCCAGTCAGGCTCGTCCGGGTCTGATTCATTTAGATACGAGGCTTGTATGGCGAGCGGCGCCTTAATCGCTTCCACGGCAGCACGGGCGGCTGAAGCAGCAATATCACCGTCGGGCATGCCCGGCAGCCAACCTGCGGCCGCGACGAGATGCCAGAGAGTCTCTCGCCATACAGGGTTGGAGCTGGTTGCATTTTGCGAGTCGGGCGTGTTGCTCGCTCCGGTCTTGAGGATGAGGAAGTCGACTATAGCGCCTGTGGTGTCGTTTATTAGCTGTTGGCGGGCATTCTCCATGCCTTGTAAAACGCCGGTGACGAGGGCGCCCACTTTGGCGGGGGTTTCGAAGTTGTCGGTAGTAATGAGACGGCTTGGAGTCAAGACGGAAATGCCAACAGACCCGAAACGGCTAAGGTAGTCCTCTTGAGCGGCGTAGAAGGCCTTTTCACTATTATACAACGAGTAGGAGTTGATCGTAATGTTGAGTCCCGGATAGCTAGTTATGAAGGAATTGAATTTGGATGTCAGTTGCTTCAATGTTCCCAGAGGGTCCTGGCCAATAGGCATCACTTCGAGGAAAGTAACGCCAGTTGCTGAAGCGGTGTCATAACCAGAAGCGTTATTCGCTGACCAGTTAGGCTGTTCAGTAGACAGCTCTGTAAGAATATCACGCAAGGTTGTGCTCTTAGTGAGGTCAGGGTCGCTATTGCTGAAGCTTGCTTCAAAGTGCCATGCGGCCCATTGCGTCGAGGGATACACCTGGAACTTGTAATTCACGAGGACAGCATAAGATGATCCGCCGCCGCCTCGCATCGCCCAGAAAAGGTCGGGATCATTGCACTCGTTAATGGTGCGGAAAACCCCGTCAGGCGTGATAACGTCAAACTCAACGGCCTGGTCCACCATCAATCCGTAAGCGGGTGTCAGAAGTCCATGACCTGCGGCTTGACCAAATCCACCGGCAATGCCCACCGAATGGCAGCCTCCAATCGTAACCATGAAGTTATGCTGGTCAAAGTAATCCATAGCTTCCTGCGCAACGACACCAGCCCCAATAATAGCGATATTCTGCCTAGTGCCTGCGCTGGGGCAGTTTTGAGCTGTGAATGAAGACTCAAATGATATGTTCTTCAAATTATGGGTGTTGAGAGTAAGACTATTAGCCGCACTGCTCCGACCATGGTAGTCATGGCCAGTATTTTTTATCACCATACGAATACCATACTTCCTTACAAAGGCAATGGTGGCGGTGATGTCTTCAGAAGTTTTGGCATGAACCTGCAGCGCAGAGAGTCTTCCTAGGGAACACGTCTGGCCCTGTGGCGCAAAGACGCCAGGAAAGCAATTCGCAGTACCACAAGCCTCCCAATTCGTATCTTCTAGTGCTCCGGAAGATGATTCACGAAAGGTGCCATTCATATAATTTGCCTGAACAGTAGCACACAAGCCACTGTCGAAGTTGGGCGAGCTAGGGAAGCAGACGCTACCCATTGGTACCGTTACTTGTAGAGCTCCTGAGACGGTGTGGTTGAAAGCCTGCCACTCTGCGACGGTAGGCCAGCATGGCTGCCCCGGTTGACAAGTAAATGCTGATCCATCGGCAGTGACGGGATTAAGCAATTGTGCTGCTATAAAGAGCAGCGTAGCGCGGCGCATGATGAACTTGGGTATAAAGAAGTGCCAAGGTAATAGGGAGTTGATATCCAACCTCAGCCCGCCGAAGCAGGACCAAGTTGGTCTTAAGTATTCGTGATTCATGGGACAATACGTCATTCGTGGGACAACACATCATCCTTGTCTTCTCAAAAGTCAAGTAATACGGAGCATAAAATCCAACCCAAAAAACCCCACATCAATCCCAATTGCTGTTCGTGTATCTGATTATGAGGTGAGGTCCGCCTATATCAACATAGCATACTTCGTATAAGCGGTATATGCCAGAAAGTTTCTAGCGTACGAAGTAATACTGCGTACTTGGTACTACTCTGCCTGTTAAGGCATGTTATTACCAGGGTTTGAGATGCCAAGTATGAGTAAGCACTAGTACGATGGCCCCTTGGATAGGTTTTGGAGAGTTGAACCTATGTGAGGACCCAATCATATTTATATCCTGAAAGACCATAAAGTAAAAAGTTAACTCCATATAGCTATTAGTGCAGCTAGAACACTTTAAGTACTGATAGGAAGGCACCGGAATACTGGAAGTAATAGTCATTTCACCTCCGCTAGACTCAATGACAACTAACCAAGATGGCTTTCTACAACTGTTGGTGTAAGACCGAGCAACTTTGGCCGTGTTCGGCCTACGTCGAACAACCTATGTAAGCGTCTGTGCGCTGACTGCTAGACCGGTCTTTTAAACCGGCGACTAGGATTGAGGGAGTACTTTTGATTGTGTCCATATATTCTTGTACAAAAAGAATTGTAAGACTATACAACCGGAACCGAATTGGCCGGGGCACCTACGAAGCACCCGTAAAGTAATCCGAAACTACGGAGTAACGCCCAAATACCCGATCGTACGTTCTGCGTACAGAATCCTTCTCTTCCTTGGGCGATATGAGGCTAGTTGTCAAGTAATAGCATGATCGGCCGTCGAACATCGGAAACGACGTGTCATTCCGATAATTCACGGAGAAATGCTAAGCATCTACACAACTGGTCCCATAATTAGCTAGTATGATGAGGTGTCAAGGTTAATTGGCCCGAATCGAGGCATGCTAACCTGCATACTCTCAAGTCCATAGTAAACAGGGGCTAGCTATTCAGCACTCCAAGTCAGCTATTCAGCATCTCTAATCTCAAATCCATTTTGAACAAAGGGACGGATTATTTGGTACTTCAAGTTAGCCGTCCAGTATCTCCATTTTAAAACAGAATTCTGAAAACGAGATGAAATTTAAAATTATATAAGATGATATTGTTATATATATATATATAAATACTAGAAAGAGGTAGCAGGACAGTAGTAGGAAAGAGCAAAAGCCAGAAAAGGGGGTGAAGCACGTAAGATCTCAATAATATGGGACCTGCTGTTACGTTGTATGAAGCTTGGATTAGTACTAGCTAGGGTTGCCATGCGATGGAATAAGGTAAATAAGGTAGGGATAAGTTATCAAGCATGTACGAAGGCCACGCCACGTGACTAGGAGCCCAACAAGCGGGCACATATTTTATCTTTAATATTTTGCAAGTATTTGCCTATGCAAAGTAGGAATGTAGGCACAAAAAGACCCGCCTGCTTTATCAATACTTCGGTAGACTTATATGTCTATAAGTTTACAAAGTATAGTGTGTGGCTCTCGCGCGCTAATCCAAGAAAGGGGCGACAGGTCTCACTAACTCAAGCATACTGTAAGATCAATTGACTCTATTTTAGTCCCTCCTAAGCTTCTAAGTTATATATGACAGAAAATGCAACTACAAATTAAAGCTTTATTGCAGATTTGGTGGAATTGACAGCTCTAGCTGCATGTTTAAGGTATATAGATAAGATGGCATTTACTATTACGTATTGAGGATTTGCTTTATCTAAGCCCATAGCCGACATATGGAGAACTTGCTCTGCGCATTGGTGTTTAATATGATTTTCATTTGAGCATATCCTATCAGATGGATCTGAAGAAGTACTTAGATTGATAGTTTAGTATTGCGCTGTGCATGAAGTACACACCTGTCTTACACTCATCGGACTGCCATTCTGATTGGAACCCTTCTAGCCCCGCGCTTATGCGCACTTTTCCCAGAGAGTCATTTGACGAGCGGAGATGGCATCTTGATCGAGAAATCTCAGCTCCTTCTTTCAATATTCTATTGCAAAATCCAACGTTGTCCCCATATAGCCTCACTATGCTGGCTAATAAGACATACTTTCCTCCACCGAGAACTAATGCGGCTTGTCAACACTGCCAAGATCTAGACCTCTCTCGCCCTAGTATTGACAGCATACTGGGTATTCCGCTGGTTCTCTTACAAACATCTGCAGCATCCGGTTGTCCTTATTGCGAACTGTTGATCAAAGCACTGGAGTTACCCGGTCTCGAACCCCCCGGTAATGAAGACTTGTTTGGAGTTACGCTGTTCTCGAGCGTCGAGAGCACAAGTTCCAAACCTCTCCCTCTGACAGTGAGGCTTCAAACTGAGTCCAAACATTTCGCTGAAATTGAATTATACTCAGATGCAAGTGTGTTGATAGTTTACCAATTTCTACTTTAAAATGACGACTAATATTTTGTGGTCACAGATTCATCATGCCGTCTTCCAATGATTGGCAGCGCTCGCAGCATTGAAGCAAATGCGCTTTCCGAACAATGTGTGAATCTCCTGAAATCATGGATGGGAGATTGTTTATCTCAACACAAGCTGTGCCACCGGTCCAAATCAAGCATGCTTTTGCCAGATAGAGTCCTGGATGTTGGACCTGGTCAACATACGCGGTTGATCCTCAATCAGAATGCGGAGATGGGAGAATATGCCGCTCTCAGTCACTGTTGGGGTGGGCAGGTTACTCTTCAGCTCCGAGAAAAGAACTTGGAAGATTTGCGGCGTGGAATATTGGTTAAAGATTTTCCCACGACATTTCGCCATGCGATCGAGGTCTGTCGTGCTTTGGCGATACCATTTCTGTGGATAGACTCACTTTGCATTATCCAAGATTCTGCTACAGACTGGGCTGTGCAAGGTTCGAAGATGGATGCTGTTTACTCAAACTGTCATGTAGTTATCGCCGCCGATGGAGCTCACAATAGCGAGAAAGGCTTTCTTGAAGATCCTCAGCGACAGATTCCAGTTCTGAAACTCAGATACCCACGGCCAGCATCCGACGGCGGAACGTCTAAGACTAGTGAAGAAGCGTTCGTTGATATCTACGCTCGAAAGAAAGGGGCAGGTAACATGGACATATTCATGCATCACTCCCGGTCGTCGAAGTACCGCAGCAAGCTCTCAACTAGGGGATGGATCTTGCAGGAAAGTATTCTAGCACCTCGTATACTTCATTTTACTGCCGAAGAGATCACTTGGGAATGTCGAGGCATTTCCCAGTGTGAATGTCAGACTAGCCCTCATACTTTCATATACGAAACGCCCATGAAATACAGCCTTCCGAAAGAGCTAGATCACAATGAGCACTGGGGAAGACTGGTTCAAGAATTTACCTGCCGTGATCTCACTTACCCGTCAGACCGTCTACCAGCTATGGCAGGAATAGCTTCTCACATGCATTCCAAAGATCCTTCAGTTGAGTTTCATGCTGGATTATGGAGCGACTCTCTTGCTTCCTCTCTGTTGTGGTTCTGTGTAGATCGCGGTATGGATTTGTACCCAGGGAAAAAGAAGAGCACCCGCGTTCTGCCAGCTTCTGCTCCAACATGGTCCTGGGCATCGGTTACAGGCCGCGTCATATTTCCAACACCTCAAAGCAGGCTGGGGGCTTTGAAGAATTTGCATGTGGCGTGTTCCCCTGCCAGTCCCAATATGTACGGCAGCGTGTCCTCGGCGGCTCTGACAACGACAGTAGAAACATTTCAGGGAATTCTAGTTGCCCATAACGAACAGAAAGAAGCATTTCAAGTACGACTCATCGCTGCTAGTGTTATTGACCAGTCTCAGTTGACCCCACATGGGGAGATATTCCCTGATGTATTCGGGGAAGCTACAGAACTTTGTGTTAACGATGAAGTGGTCTTAGTAGACCCACTTGGTGATGGTAATAAATATCTGATTTTAAGACGTATAAGCCATGGATCCTCAACATACAAACGGACTGGGCTGTATATGACTACATCTCCATTGCACGATCTTTTACCAGGGCAGCTTCAGAACATAGTCATCATTTGATGATAATTACAAATATCTTACCTTGGCTCTACTCATGTGTCGAGAAAAAGTATACATTTGTGCATGTCTAGTCTGACTGGAATATGTGGTAACAAAACGATAAATAATTTTAAGGAATCTATGTCATATACGACATACCCTCTCTTTAAAGGTGCTAAACTTAGATACAATCTGTGCACTCTTTACAACTCATTCCTACATTAATATTCACTTGTAACAACAGAAATCGCAATCCCCTTGTGCTATCCATACTACTGTGGTAAACCAGACCAGCGCACTAAGGCAGATTACTTGTATGAAACGGACATTCTCCCTTGTGTGCGCTGTTGTCCATCGTTAAAATCGTCTTATAGTCTGTCAGACACTCCCAGCAGAACTGGTGTAGACATTTAGAACCTGCGGTTTGATTATATGTTAGCATCTAGATTTTACACAATGACAAAATGAAAGGCATGGATACCATGGATGTCGGAAGGATCGGTAGTGAATATTCTGAACAATAATGTGAGCGTGTCCATCTTATATTCTATCCCAGTAAAAATAAAAATGGCAACGGGAGCCTGTTCAAGACGATATTGTTAAAAGAATATGTCAGCTTTAGAGCATGGCTTAGTTTCACTACGAAGTACTCATGTATCAAATGATTTTGAGACAGTATAAGAAGACTCCAGGATGGATTGCGGAAGAAGGGAAATGGAAAAAAGAATTCTTACAGATCATATGTGCGCTAAATTGTACATCTTAGCTACATGGTCAGGGCAGTTAAAGGGGAAATAGGTAGTACTCACCATCCCCCATTTTTCTGAATAGGAGCCTGGCATCCAGGACAATGTTTTGTCACCCTTTTAATCGTCCTTGCGCTGGCAGCATCCTCTTTCTTTTTGCGGCGATCCTCTTGTTCATCGTACTCCTCACATGTCAAGCTCTTGTGCCAAGCTACTTTATGTTGAAAACACGTCATGTTGCCGCATGAGCTGCACGTCATAATTGGTTGGTCAGTGCCTCCCTCGTGAAGCTGACCGGAGCCACAATCAGAAGAGCACTAAAGGAAGAAAGTAAGAATCCTGGTGAGAAAAAGGTCAAGGTGCCATAAAGATACATACCCATACGAAGGTAGGATCCTCTTGGATAGCGCGTTGTACTATTAGGGTGTCGTATTTCCCCTTTGTCTCATCATCGGCGAATCTTTGTATATCTCGATATTCAAGAATGGCGCTGCACTCAGGACACCCAATCGCTTCCCACTTTTTGCGTTTGAGCTCAGATCTCACTGTGTCCTCCATACACTCTAGACATGTTGTAGGGAAATGTGTGCATTGTCGAGTAATCGGTGACGAAGGAAAGTCCTCAGACGACTTGAAGCCTCTGCAGACGATACACTCGATCTCCATTTTTGTATGAACTGTCATGTTAAGTTCTAGACTTAACTTAAGAAAACTACAGGAAAATTTCCACACATTTATATACCGTTCGTTCTGCGTTATGTCAGAATCGACATTCACCTGCATGTTAGTGAATGCTACGTACGGTGGCTGTTGATGCGGGAGCCCGATCATCGTGGGAATATTTGTGTTAGGCGTGGCAAACAAACGACTAACGCCTATAATATAATCGCTCTAACTTCTTGATTCACAACGTTCTATTTGCGCGTTTTTTGCCCAAGTCGACTGTGCATGGTCTTTTAATGCTGCTGCATAAAATGGGTCGTTTATGACTATATTCCGCAGCAAATCGTAGATTATGACCCGAATGTAGATCGCTTACAGCTGCTGCTCACAGTAATACGCGCAGCGAGGCAGCAGTAAATTGGCCACAATACCGAGAGCATTTCTAGCGTCTGCGTCTGCGTTCATACATGGATCAGTGGGCATTACTTCGCTAGAGACTTAAGACTCAGCTTCTTGCGAATACCACCACCGTATATGTCGACATTGGAAAAGCCGATGGATATCACCGAGTTTATCAGCCAAGATACGTTGAAGAAGATGCGGCGAGTTGAGTTGGTGATGAATCTGTACGGCGATGTCAGGGGATGGAGCAAGACCGTGGAGATTCTTTTGGATGTTTGGAGCTCAGAAAACCATGTGAAGAAGATAGATATAACTCTAGGGAAGCCCAAAGAACTACAGTCCGGCATATTCTGGCAAGAGGGGTTTTCCAACTATGCAATCAGAATGTTATCTATGGTTCGTATATGCGCTCTCTTGACTGTTTCTTAATTTCAGTTCTATGGTAAGCGGTACTGACAATGCGGCCAGATCCAAAGCTTTGCAAAAGAGGCTGGAATTGACTTGGCTGGTATTGACTTGACCGGAACGCCGCTTCCAGCACTTAACGTTAAGAAGGCAAATGAAGATTGGTAGAGGGTTACGAGAATGTCACTGATGTGTAGAAAGGGAAGCTATTTTGGAGACTGAAAATTGACACCTATGGCAGGAAAAACTAATGTCTTTTTGATGTGGCCACTTCTGATGGTTGGATATCAAGCCATGCGATAAACATAGAACAATAACGATTAGCTCTGTCCAACCTAACAGCATTTAGAGCCATTCGACCTTCATATACTGTCATTTTCTCGGAGTATCTCAGTCAAAGACATCTAACGTACGGTAGGTCCAACAGACAAGAAAACATTTCTCAAGGAAAGATGGCAGTTTTTGATGGGTTATCATCGCATGAGATAGTCTCCAACGGAAAGTACAGCCACGATATTGACCATGATCAAAATCACTTCTAGTTTTTAGTCGCGCGTAGTTTAGCGGAGTTATTGTATAATCTTCATCTTTCCTAACACGAAGGCACCTACACTATCGAAACTTCACTAAGCGCTTTCCTCTTCCAATTTACTCCCTTCCAATTCATCCATTCTTTCGACTTCTGCATGGTATCTGAAATGTCATCGTGAACAACCCAGTAAAACAACCCAAGGGTGATGGGTACAGATATGATCCAGTAAACGTAAAACAGGCTCTCGCCAACGGCAAAATCCCCACCCATAGAGAAGATGGATGCCACAAACGTGCACGGCACAACAATGGTGGCTATCTTGGTGAGCTGGCCAGAGCTTCGTGCCATTCGGTTGGCGGCGGCAGTTTGCCTATTTGCCTCCTCCGTCTGTCTCATGGAATCCCACGATTGCATCTTGGCCTCGTATGTCTCTTCCATCGCAGATCGAGCTGAATACATATTCATATGATCACATATAACTTCTTCCATATCTTGAAGCCTCTCATCAAGAGACATCCACAACTTGGCCTCTTCTTTCATGTTGTTCTGAAACTCCGGTGTCCCGGTTGACAAATAGTCCGTATCTCGAAGGCGAAATTTCTCGGTGATGGTTCGAATATGCCGTCTGTGAGAATTTATCATATATCGTTTTTGCATGAGTCTCTGGTACGTTTCTACATTTCGGTTATCGGCAGCCATCTTCTTCTCAAAATCCTCGAATGCGTTTGCACTCTGCCTAATCAGGTGAAACCTTCCGTCGTCGTTTACGATATCATTGACTTCCCAATCATTCTCACAGACCTGCCGCTCCCATACTGCACGAATACAGTTGCGAGCAAAGCAAGTCGCTGAAAAGGGATCACTGGTGACTTTCAGAGATGAATCATTGTGAATCTTTACTATAGTATCGAAAATTGAACGCTCATGTGGTTCGGCGAATTCGTCTTCAGCAGAATCGAGTATGACCTCGTATGGGGTTTTTCTTCGAGGCTTAAAGTCTTCGAGGTTAATCACGCTTAAAGAATCAGGGGTTGGGTAGTAGCTGATGCGAGCTAGATGCGGATCCGTTAAAATCACAGCTACACCTCCATTAGTATCTCGACATAATGCTCGGTACGGCAAAGGGGTCACGCACTTGTCCATGAGCCAACCTCATATGTTTTAGCCCAGCAAGACACAAGGCCATGGAAGGCAAAATGATCATCTCCTTTGGCTACCATGCGTTTGGGGCGGCGAAAAGCGCCACATGAAATTCTGGCGGCGCGTCTATGCTCGGGTGACTCTTGAAACACTTGGGGCAAGCTGCGCTTTTGAGGCACAAACACCTTCCAGTATGTTGAGCTCCCTTGCTTGAATAGCTGTTTGTTCATGATACTGAGCTGCAGAGTTTCATCACAGTGAGCTAAGAAAAATTCTGGAGGAATTTCCAGTAGTACGCCCAATAATTCTGCTATTCTCGCGTCCAAGTTTTCGAGGACAATCAGGCGGCGATTTCTCTTTTCCGCAGTACCATCATTTGGTGTGCTCTCCCAGTAAGTAAGCAGATCTCGTGCATTTTCGAACTGGCGAGGCCCTTTTGGCAGATCACTATGATCCCCTGCTAGTTCAAAGACTCGAAGTCTCCATGGGCCATGATGCGCATCTTCTTCCAATGGATGGCTTTTAGAGCCCCAGAAGATGCCCTTTTTTACAACAGATTTTGCCCTCTTTTCATACGCTTTAGTTTTTTTCATCATGTCTTTTTTATCCGCCCAGAATGTTTCGTGGCCTGCATCCGTCAGTCTCCTCCTTCGATATGGGTGGTAAACGGATTTGGTATACCTTCCTCTGTAGAAGTACTAGCCATAGTGCCTATATATATATATATATGTATATGTATATGTATATGTATATACAGAAACGGCTGATAATGCGCCATCAATAGTTAAAAGGGGATGAAGTCTATCCTCCCCACCTCATCTCTATATGTATTCGAAGGATTCAGCTTTCGTAGGCAGCTGAATAAGCCGCCCGGTCACTCGTCGACATCTTCTGGCGGCTTGCAGAACAAACAGGCAGGGATTGTATTCGATGCTACCCAAAGTAGTCTTAATGCAGCGCTTGTGGTTTGTGTGCGTGCCTTGATTTCGTACCCTTGATCAACCTCTTGTGAGGGGTCGAAGCAGGGATGCCCCAAAAAAGGAAAAGCAAGTCTTCGACCAGCAACGGCAGTCGAAATGCTGGTCTAAAGATAATCTAATCTCTACTACGGAGTACATAATCCAAGTATAAAAAAAAGAATATTATAGAATAATGAAATGAAGATGGGGATTTCGATATTTTGGCCACCAAGATTGCCCATATATGTTACGGTCGAATATGCATTTTCACTAGATGGTCTCCACTGTCGCGACTCACTGAATACTTCATGATTCACCTCTCACGAGCCAAAATATCCGTAGTAACCCAGCTGGATCACTCCAACATGGGCCGTGTTTTTTGGTTGGAGAGAACTCGGCACTAAAACTAGGACTCTGGGAGGACATCAACAGCGGCTATACGAGTTGTGGCGTTGCCTTCTACAAAGGCAATGCCATGGAAACCCCCACCGATCTGGAAAGTTTATGTTTAGACCCCGGATCTCCACTGCTATTCCCGACATCTGACAAGAGATTTAGCTCCTGTTTATAGTTCTGATCTTGAGAGGCTAAGTCAATGTCCTATTGCAATAACAAGTTTGATGCCAAATGATTTCTAGGGCTTTCCAAGAAAGCGGTCACTCAATCGACGCTTATAGAACATATGAGTAGGCAATTCTATGCGAAGATCGTAAGGCAATTTAAACATGTCAAAAGTAGTAATTATCTCGAAAAAGCTGCTTTGCTGCCCAGATATACTAGTATAGCGCAGCGGGCAACCTCGGGTAGTGGGAGAATGATATAGATGGACCTAGAAGATTTATATAAATAGACTGTTGAACACGAGAAAGAGGGTGGGAAGACAGTGGTTAAGGAGGGAGTGGGGTGTAGTTGGGAGCGTTGAGACGGATGCAAGACGATGTAGGTGTGCCGATATCATTATGAGAACATGATATAGGTAGCCGTCCAGTTTAGAAGCTACTCGAATTCCAAATATTATACCAAATCCTTTTTCTTTGAAAGAGAGATCTATGACGGTTAAACTTAGAGACAGGCAAATAACCCTTTAGCTCTCTTTAAGTTTAGCCAATAGGAGGTAGGTCGGATTCCGAATGTAGTAGTCAAGTCGGTGTCCACTAGTAAACACAGGCTTTTTGTAAGGCATTGCTTGTACGTACATATGTTCTCTCGACGCTTCGCGTAGTAACTTTTGTAATTTGAAGAGACTGTGAAGTAAGCTTTGTCTTTGAAGACGCTACATGTAACACAGCCTCAAAAATGTGTGCTTAATTGCAACAGAATGCATCAAGGAAGCTAAATATACAAGCTGAGCAACTGCTATTCTTGAAGGTGTATCTTTAGAGATACAATTAGTTGAGGAACCTGATATCTGCCTTGAACCTATGCGTATGCTGGCCACTCCCAGTATTACTAATTACATAAGAGCTCAACAAATGCTTCATATATTCCTACTTTTTCATTCTACGAAACCCCAATCAATAGACTCCTTGCATTCCCCAAACGCCCGTAATTGACTCTCCCAACATGGGAACCTTTTTATTCTCTCTCTTCTTAAAATTACCTTCACCAGTTCAGCGAGTTCTTATTTTCTAAGAGAGCCTACTTGACTACCATAAGAAAGATGGCTTGCACTTCCACCCCAACGCCAGGATTCTCTATCCCTATGCCTAGTATCGTCACTCCTTTTGTGACTGTGATAGCAATGCCGCGTTTACTCATAATTACTCACTATATATTCTCCCCCACAAGTAAAATGCTGAGGTATACAGACGTGCAACGTTATAAATCAAGACCTAAAACCTTTTGACTCGAATACATCTTCCCAAAGGTTATATCCCCAGAGTTGCCAGCCACTATTTCACAACAAAACAAAAACGCCCCAAAAAGCCAAAGCATTCTCACGATGCCACTGTTTTTCTGTTTCCCCAGGCTACGAATAAAGTTTCACCCGTTTTCTCCCCTTCTACTCGTCATAGAGGCTCTTCATTTCTCTATTCAACGAATGTCCCAAACTTACGGCTCATACGCCACCGTGAGCCTCTATTATTGTAGTTGTGGCTACCAGTTTTCTGCCACCCTCTAGTCTGTTTTTATCCATGGCTATTTCTTTTTACCTCAAAATTCGCCTTCATCTTCAGCTTTTTACCTGTTACCACTGCAACCAACACCTAAGAAATACATACATTATTCATCATCAAGATGAGAATGCCAACACTCACTCCACGAGCCCTGGCTGCTAACGCCAACCAGCCACCCGCTAGAAGAGGTCCAGCCTACCAAACCGTTGCCATGTCATCTCGTTTGCTTTTCATCCCCCAGGAATTGAACAGCGGCACTATTGAAGTCCCAAGGTTCATCGAGAGTACCACTTTCCTCATGTTCGTCGGTTTCACCGAAGGCATCGCCATAGACATCTACGAGCGCTGGACTCGCCCAAGAGACAGAACCGGCTCTTTCTTACAATTCACCATTAACTATGTCTTGGATCGCGCCAAGGAAAGAGATGCCATCGGACTAGGAGGCGACTTTGTGGGTGCCTTTCAACACTTGGGCATGACTCGATCTTACTGCCAAGGAGCGCTCAACTACAACCCGGATCTCCCTACTAGATACGCCTCCGAATGGGTTATAGAAACGACAACGCATATTTACGCATCTCTATGCTGTTTGTCTCCCATAATCGAGCTAGAGCAAGATCGCATGGACAGGGCCATAAATCTTTTCATCAGAGCCTATTTGGCTGCTGTGCAGGCAGGCATCACCGACTTAGACGACTTTTAAAAGATGGCCTTTTTGGGGGGATGAAGTACCTTGCATATCTACCTGCATGAGGGTATCCGATGTATAGCTACTGTGTGCTTAATATGGTGGGATAGTTTTACGCCATTGGATATGTTTTCTTTTTTTATGAAAACGAGCGTTTCGCCCGGTTGTGAGTAACAGACTAGCTGAGCTTGCCTGTTCACTCGTAAAAGGGGTCGTTGTAATTGTACCAAATAAGCTTCAGCATCCATGCATGTACCTAGATAGCTTGTACACTATCTAGACATTAATGATGATATTGGACAAACATTCGTCTAGCGGCATTGCTACCTCGCTGATGCCATCGTGATATGAAGATTAAAACGCTGCTATGCTGTACCGCCCCTATGCGGCCTCTATCTGTAGCAATGGGCCCCCAAGGAGCTTGAGGATATTCCAGTGCAGGATATCCCTGGTTGCAATGGAATCCTCCACGCTATCGTGTCCTCTGCTATTACTTTGAATGTCTCGTGCAAGCCTCTCTTTAGCAAGTGCTTTTAGAGAAAGCCCTCCTCTCTGCCTTGGCTTTACGGGAGCTTTCTGGCTACTCTCTTCTTGGCGGCTTTCGTTGCCGTCTTCGAGTTGTAGGGCACTGAGTGGAACCTCTGGGCTTTCTGTCGCCTGTTTATCCTCCTCTTTGTTCTTGCCCTCCTCTTTATCCTTGCTCTCTGGCGGCCTGTTTCTTTTTTCGATGATAAGTGTGTCGACGATGACTGAATGGATCCAGCGCAAAGAGGTGAGATCAGAGTGGCAGCTGTGTCCAATGACTATAGTATCAGGGCCGATGAACTTCCAGAGAGCTTTTCTAGCATTAGCACGACCAAATAGGCAAGATCGCGTACGCCGTGCATTCTCCATATTCTGCCTAGTAATCCCAGAGTACTTCGTGTTGTAATGAATCATCTTAACATCCGGATACACAAGGCTGTCGAGAAGGATTGCGCCTGAGAAGTAGTCGACAGCAGAAACTCGGATTAGTTCAGATTCTCCCGTTGCAGCAGTGCCCATTTCACAATCAATAACAACAGCGACCGCTTGCTGGCCACTGGTTTCAAAAGAAGGCGTTCCGTAGAATCGCCATTCCTTTTCTAACTCGCCGACAGCGTAGATCTTTGGCGTATGATCCTCCTGGCCCTGACATGGAGGCGCAGAAGGGATACCATTACAACATGTCCATTTCTAAGTAGCAGATGTGAAATTAGTCGTCTCCTTTGTATAGAGCAACGAGAGTGAATGAAGGGAGTAAACGCACCCTTTGAAAGACTCTCCCAGGATGGTACTTGCAATGCAGAACTGTCTGTTTCTCCTTCTTAGATGGCTCCCCTTTGTCTAGCTTATCATTTGCTCCCTGGACAGGCGTCTTTTGCAACCACTTGACCCTCTTGAAACTATTGGGGAGATCTTGAGGAATGCCATCAGCGCGTCTATCAATGAATGTAGAAGTGTTAGAACTCATGCAAGACTTACGGCGACTACATCGAAAACATCTCCTCTTGCGATCCAGATCCTGCCCTGAGAGTTGGTGAATAATGTAACCGGATTTCTGGAGTTCAGAGAGAGAATGAATCAAGCTGTGTAGCTGCTGGGAGTATGTCTGGGACTGCTGGATTGGCTCTGGGTGCTCGTGGTCCACGGGGATGAGAAACGAGATGGGAGTGGCCTCGGGGCGGACCGGTGCCAGTGACATGACGAGTTAAGGTAAGGAACAAAAGAGGGAAGAAGTCAGCATGAGAACAAAGGATGGAACAAATGCAGCGCTTGTTGACAAAATATTTAAGCTTGGGTATCTTTGAAGCTGGCGAAATAGTGATGTTGAGAGGAAGAGGAAGAGATTGAGCATGGAGGTAAAAGCAGAGGAAACGCTACCCGTTATTTGGGCGGCAATTATATAGTAGGTTGCCTTATCAGGCACCTGCCAACGCTGCGAAGTCTGGAGCAGTTGCGCAACGCGACTTGGAAAATTTGCAGCGAAAAAAAATTCACTTATGCAAAGAAATCTTGGTATGTATATATATTCATCTTTATTGTTTGAGTGGTTAATTTACTTTGTATTCTCTCTTCCTTTTTCCTTCGCTACTTGGATACTTTGATTACGCACTAGCACGAAAAGTGTCCTAATGACTACTAATTAATACAGGTACAAGTAAGATGCCATAACATATGATGCAAGATATGAGAGGCAGTGGCAGTCTTACTTGATGAACTACCTACACTTGAAAAGACAACGCATGTCATAGTTAATTCACCCGACAACGATCGTCATCAGCAATCCGTCTCCTGGGACTTCATCTCGTCTTTCACCATGTTTGTACCACTGCCTCTAGGTTATGTACTTAGTTTACGTATTGATATCGCCCTAGTCCCGAATGTCTCACCCCTGGCCCGGAGATAATTCTCAAGTGATGGACCGCCCGCAGCAGCGCTAGCAACAGACGTACATCGTTGGAATTCACGGCGGAGAAACACGCTTTACATGCCTGATACTCTGTATACTGTGGATGTTGATTGATACTACAAAAGAAGAAGAAAAATTATTCAATAGTAGCAGCCATGAGCCCTTCAACTTCCGCCAGCAACGGAGAGGCCACTCCTCGCCTCGTTATTGAGTTCCCTCCCATCACAGCAGCCGAAAACCTCTCAGAGGTTTCTGCCGTTACGAAACTCGCCAACGACGTATTTATCGAGGCAGAAGCCGGCATCTGGAACAACGGCTTTTCGCGTACTTCGGACGCTGAAGTTGCAGACTTCATCCGAAAAGGCCAGCTAGCACTTGCGTATCTTGCCTCTCCATCTTCACCATCCGAGAGCCTGGGGACTTTGCAAAAGGGTCAGTTGGTAGGATGCGTGTATGTCAAGCGAGCTTCGGAATCCATGTGCACATTGGGCATGCTCTCTCTGGACAAGACGCATCAGGGGCTCGGATTGGGCCGCGAGATATTCCGCTTTGTGGAGGATCACTGCCTATCATTGGGATGCACCACTCTCGGGCTGGACCTTCTGGTGCCGACAAGTTACGCCCACCCGCTCAAAACGAGAATGGAGGCGTGGTATAAACGGCTGGGATTCCAGCAAACGAGACTGGGAGACTTTGCGGAGGACTACCCTTCTCTGGCGCCGCTGCTGGCTGGGCCTGTGATTTACAAGATATTTGAAAAGAGGTTGCAATAGATGGAGATAGACTTCAGTTGGACGGCTGGGCTATTGTTGAAACTTTCAACCCTCAGCTTTGATATCCGCTACTACCTCCCTTGATAGGGAATAGAGGAGAGGTTAGCTATTTTAGACAGAGGAACGGCTTCGACATCGAGTTAGAATAGATAATATTAGACAGCACGATTACTACCCACTTACTTCGTCAGATATCTAAATAATGATCTCGCAGAGTCGTAGAAAATGTCTCTGGTCCCTTGCATATCTGCGTCCCTATCTTCAGCTTGACAAACAGACCGTAAGTGGCTTGGGCTGAGCTGCTTTATATTAAAAAGAGAGACATCGGCACATCGCCTCGAGCTGAGGTTGGATACTCTTTCCTTTTGGGCTGCCTCTTTTCCCTTTACAGCCATCCATACAGATCCTCCAGTGCCTCCAAGCTCATCTACCGACATATGTTGATCAGTGCTTTTTGGACACTTGACCAACCGGGGCTCTCCCCTAGGAATCTGTGAAAAGTGATCTACGAGTCCACCTTCCCGTGTGTTCCCAAGCTAGGTAACCAGCACACAGAGCAATCCGTCCTCTACTTGCACATACTCTCTCTCCCTCTTTTAACCCTGTCTTCGGCGCCAAGCAAGCCATATTCCAAAACGGGCGGCGGCGAACCGACCTGAGCCGTAGGACTCAGATTATCAGCCCATTTTCCCAGCTGGACAGCGCTGGAAAGCGTTTAGCGATCGGCGGCCCCCAAAGGCCAAAAAGGACGTTTTCTTCCTTTGAGTTAGAGAGAAGACACCCCTGGCTGTCCGTGTCCTAAGCTCCCCCAGACGGAAGGCGTCTGTGCGACGTGATTGGCCGGCACATCACGGGCCTCAGCTCTTTTTGGCACCTTGCATTGGTCTTCATGGCGGTTTAAGTGAGAGCTGGAAACAGAATTTTCCCTTCAATTTTTTGTCTTCTTGCCGTCCCCTTCCTTTGGGGGTTCATCCAGTCTCTCTCCAACGTCTTACTGGCTGGCCAAGTTTCCGGTGAGTGTGTATGTTGTGCTTTGCTGGCTAGCATCGGACCAGCCTCACTGCATGTCACTGGGCGACGGTATGGTATCACTGGAAGAGTGTAGGTTGCATCTGGGGATTTGTTTTACTGGTAGGTAGGGCCTGGACGCGCTGCCGCACCAGCGGATAAGTCCGAGAAAGAATTGGTTGGCCATGCATGCTTTGGGCAATTGCCGCGCGCTATCAGGGCAAAATGTAGGGGTCTGATCGATAGATTAATTAATATGGTATTGCCAATTAGTCCCTTTTGATGGCTGGAGTGTGGTGACGTGCAGCCTCGGTGGTCAGAACCGGGCGCGTGTGTGGGTGTTGATGTCGATGTCGCTGTCGTCACGGTCATGAATGAAATTGATGAGATAGATGGTATCGGATACCTGATGCCACTAGGAGAAATCTGCAGCAATAGCCGCTGCATGCACGGGTACCTCAGCCTACTAGAAGGTACTAAGTACCAGGGGGGGCAGCGAAATACGTGGTAAAATGGAAAACAACACAGAGTTGAAGACAGAACAGCACTGCCATGATGACCCGCATCGGGGTCTCCGTTCGGCGAGGCAATGCCGCCATGCAGCAAATGCGCCATGTGGCCGAAAGCTCTTTTTCCGCGTGGATCAAGCCAGTCGTCAAGCTGGGGCCCGAGCGTTTTTTGTCTCATCGCATCGGCTCTTGCACATGCTGTGGCTGGCGATGGGGAAAAAAAGGAAAAAGGTCCCAGAAAAACAACAGGCCCTACGGAGCACGGAGTAGTGGCGCCATCGACGATATTGGGGGGCCCAGCTATGGCCCAGCTATACCGGCGAGGCGCAGGAGATGCAGATGCTGGTGCTTTGCATGGCAATGATGTCTGCTGCCTCCCTACCTGGGTATGGCCTGTATTCTGTATTATGTCATAGGGCTAGGTCGACATCAAACCGCAAGACGATGATGATGATGTTGACGAGGGTTCGCTTCGGTCACTGGGTGACGACATGATCCGTAAAGAGTGAAGAGGCTATTTTCTCCCAACTGAGTCATCTGGCACCCCCCGCCTTTGACCGAGGTTCGTGTGTCCTATTTTCCCACTCCGTCAGTATTTTTGCGCAGCCTCAGCTGCTGTCTCGTCATGGAAACACATTATTCATCTGTAAGCGAGGAGAATCCCGCGGAGGGGAAGAGGACAAAAACAGAGTCACGCTTCCAAGCACTAATCTACCTTGCCTATCTTGGACGCAATCGGCATCTATCGATACGACGTTGTAGTAATGGGAATTGATTTGAGTGTGAACCTTCTTCAGCTCTTATCCAAAAGCAGAGCTGGGTGGCGGGCGTTCAGTCCGCCATTGTCACTGGCCAAGGAGCACTCTTGTGCCTATTCAGGATAGGACAGCTACCGCCTCTAAATCCCCGGTGATTGATACTTCAGAGTACTGTACAGAGTAATACTTGTAGGTGCTAGGCCTAGTATGATGACACTTTATGGATGGGTAGGTAAGCATCTTGATAATATTGAGTTTACCGAAAATCACTGTCGCCCTGTAAAGGCAACTTGCATCATCTCTTGCGCCTTGTCTTGCCATGTCAGATCAACAACGCAGACGCACCACCCCTGTCGTTTCTCTGGAAGACTTCTCGTGCAGAATAGAATAGCCTCCGTCGGGCGCCCAATTGCTGTCGACCACACACGCAGACGGAGCCGCAGACCGAGATACAGCCCGAGCCTCTCACTGCAACCCTCATCCGTTAGCCTGGCCTTGGACCCTGGGCCGGCTGGAACCCCGGCAAGCCATCGGAGGAGGCATCTTTTTGGTCATCTCAAATCTCAATCGAACGGACGTCGACTTACATCCCTGACGCCAGCGTCCCCAAGTCCAATCCATCCGCAAGCCCCCCTGTCCATCGCTTGTCATACCCGGCACGACGACCGCCTCTAGTGCCAGCGCCACCGAGGGCCCCGGACGGTGTTCGCTCTGCTATACGGGGGGGATCCGTTTAGGATCAATATTGGCATCTGGAGCTGTTCTGGTTGCTGCTGCTGCTGCTGCTTTGCTGCGGCGCGATTCGATTTAGTGGCCCCAGCACGGTGCAGTGCAGCGCAGCGCAGCGCAGTTGCGGTGCAGTCTTGCAGGCTGCAGGCTACCCAGCAGGTCCCCCCCAGTATTAGTGGACATCAAGCAGTCCCTACCAGTCACTGGTACTATTGATACTGGACTGGACAACCAAGTGTGCGCCAGCGCGGCCCCAGAAAGACGCCAAACCCCGCCACCACCACCTCAACCCACCACCACCGCCAGCTCATCGTCACCCGACCTCCGCCCAACGGCTTATTGCGAATCGAAAAAGAGACAAAAACCCTCCAGTCGTGCTCTCTCGCCACCAGACTCAGCTTCACCAACCATCTCTCTGTCGCTCGGCGTTTACCATCCCCCGCCCAAGGTCACCAACTTGGTCTCTTCGCGCGTCTCGCTCACGGCCAAGGGCCCTTCCTGAGGCCCGTTTGTCCTCGGCCGATACATCTGGTCCTTTTCTCTTACGATTTTCTTTCGATTTTTTTTTTGGAACTTTCCTCGCACGCTTCACATGCTCGAGGTCTCGCTGCACTTGCATCAATTGCTAGCACAGAGAGTTCAAGGCGTCTACTTCTGTTCCCCGCGCCGCCTCCGCACCATCTGGGCTTCTTTCTCTTCTCCAAACGGCGTCCACCTGCTGGCCGGTCTGCTGATTGACTGACCTTGGATCTGACCGCCCGCTACACGTGCTCTCGCCTAGAATCGATAAGCTTTGCCAGCGCATTGGGAGCGACGCCGATTCGCCTCATCGACAGCTGCTGGCCTACGCGGTTTCGTCGATAAGCCATTTATTATTCCCTGCACTTTAGGCCGAAGCGTCTTCATCGACCGCCGAGCAATTCCTTTTCACGCGACTGTTAGACCGTTACATAGCGCATCTTCATAGACGCCTATTTTAGTGCCCGTCTTTGCACTTCCGTCGTTCTTATAGGACCACGGACCGCAGCGCTATCTAGCCAATCCTCGACCTTCAACCCGCCATCTTAGCACCCAACGGCGCGCTTGCTTGTGTTGCCTTTGCCTAATCACCCCGAGCTGAAGCTTCGACAAAGCTTCGCGCCGAATTCATTCTCTTTCACCATCCATCACTAAAATGTCCGGATATCCAGGCTACAATGGCGGCGGCTATGCTGCTCCACCGCAGCAACAATACCAGCAAGGCGGCTACTATCCGTATGAGCCCCCTTAAACTCCCAAATCCTATGTGTTCCCAAGCTACTCCTCCTCCTCCCTCTCCTTCCATCCTTCGTCTGATATATGCGCATATCCCTTTGTAAATATACTGTATAATGATGCTTACACGATTTACCGCTTTCAAGACCTCAGCAGCCCTCTTACACCAGCGGCTATCCGCCTCAACCTTCTCCCCAGCCTGGTTATGGCTACCACCAACCTCCTCCGCAACAGCAGTATGCTTATCAGGTATGGCCGGTGCTCTTTCTCTCCGACTTACACCATATGGCATCACAAGGATGCTCAATCTACTGCAATTGCTTACACGTATGATGCACTACAGCAACCGCATCCTCAACAACATGCCCCTCCACAGCAGCAATACAGCAACTACGGCCATACGACTCCTCAACCCAACTATAATTCACGCCCTGGTACGGTGTACGAGAATCCCTGACCTAGACTATGTGCTGATGTTGTGAAAAGGCATGCCTCCTCCCGGGCCCCCTTCCAATGGTTATAGTCAAGCGCGCCCCAGCGGCAGTCTTCAGGCCCCTCCGGCTGGGCCGCAGAGCTTCGGCCAAGGCGCACCGCAAGGCTATGCATTCCGATACTCCAACTGCTCTGGCCGTAGAAAGGCGCTGCTAATCGGCATCAACTACTTCGGTCAGCGTGGCCAACTGCGAGGATGCATCAACGATGTGAGGAATATGACTGCCTATTTGGTGGAACAGTTTGGTTATAAGAGGGAGGATATGGTCATCTTAACCGACGATCAACAAAACCCCATGAGTCAACCCACAAAACAAAACATTCTTCGTGCCATGCACTGGCTGGTCAAAGATGCCAAACCTAACGACTCGCTTTTCTTCCACTACTCCGGTATGCTTTTACTCTAACTCTCGGATCTTTCGTACTCATATACTGACGAGCTTAGGCCACGGTGGACAAACAAAAGATCTAGATGGTGATGAGCCTGATGGATATGATGAAGTCATTTATCCAGTTGATTTCAGGCAACACGGGCACATCACAGATGATGAGATGCACCGAATCATGGTCCACCCCCTGCAGGCAGGTGTAAGGTTGACCGCCATTTTTGATTCGTGTCATTCTGGTACAGCACTGGACTTGCCCTACATCTACTCTACGCAAGGTATCCTCAAAGAGCCCAACTTGGCCAAAGAGGCTGGTCAGGGTTTGCTCGGTGTCATCTCCTCATACAGCCAGGGAGATCTCGGCGGTGTTGCCAACAACATCATCGGGTTCTTCAAGAAGGCGACCACGGGCGAAGAGGCACACAACAGGGCTCTCGCCACCAAGACATCTCCTGCAGATGTTGTCATGTGGTCTGGCAGCAAAGATGATCAAACCTCGTAAGTCATGTCTCAATCTAAGCCTGTCTCTTACCTACGGTGAGAGGCAGCACTTGGCTCTGATTTCACAACTAACAATATTTGCTAGTGCCGATGCCACTATTGCTTCGCAAGCCACCGGTGCCATGTCCTGGGCGTTTGTTACGGCTCTCAAGAAAAACCCTCAGCAAAGCTACGTTCAGCTGCTCAACAGCATACGAGACGAACTAGCTACAAAATATACACAAAAGCCGCAGCTCTCCTGCAGCCATCCTCTTAGTAAGTTTCCCATGCATATATGTCAGGTAGGGTAGTACTCTCCCTAACATATGCTGCAGATACCAATCTCTTATTTGTCATGTGAAGGATCTTCTTTCTTTCTCTCTTAACAAAAAATATATGGTTGAATGGTTGTATTCACGGGCTACCATCACTTTTGTATATGGATTGCCTTTTTTCTTATATGTAGCCACGCATGATATAACCTTCTGAATAAACCATGATGGGCGGTTCATCGGATTCAGGATTTGGAAAATCCAATTGGTCTCTTTTTCCTTGGGGTTTCATTAAGCTTTTTATTATTTTTTATTATTTTTCTTTTGGTCCATTTATGTTTACCCTTCCTTATCACGGTCCTCATTCTGGTAACTTAGGGGGTTTGTTTGGGAAGCATCTTTGTTCGGGCTAGTATATGAGATATCAATCCTTTACCCTTTTTCCAACGATACACCGAAAGATTGGCACTTGCACCAGTTATTGCCATTGCCACTTTTATCTCTTCCTGATACAAAAATTACACAGACTAGTTTGATCAGAAACAGCAAGAAACAAAATCAAGATTTGGTATGAATCCCATACAAGGAGGTCAAAAATAAATACAGTGTTGCCTCTCCCTTTCCTCCAACGCCATTACTTCCGCCCACCCAATCCAATCAGGCGTTTCCATCCTATGCATACCAAAAAGAGATACTTCTTTGTGAAAAGACAAACCAACAAACAAACAGACTTTGTGAGAATTTCTTTCCCATCTTGTAAAAAGTTCGCCAATCCATACCCGTTATTCCATGCAAGCATAACAGAAAGAAGTCGTCGTTAGCGCTAGGGAATCAAAACAGACTCCAAAAAATTCTAAACCAAAATAATAAAGACAATAGAAAATGAAGATATAACAAATGAAGCCGTTAAAAAAACAAACAAGAATATCAACTGATTTAACACGTGCGTGCATAGAGACACACTTATCTAGAAAACGTCCACAGGAACAACCTTGAGCTGTTTCGAGCGCTTGTTACGACGCTTCTCTTCGACGGCCGTGCGGAGCTTTTGGCGGACGGCTTCTTGGCCGGCCCAGTTGCGCGCGGCAATGCGCATGCGGGCGACGAAGCGGGCCATGATGAAGAAGGTTTTGAGGGTGGGCGGAGATGAGCCGTCGGGTGGTGAGGTGAAGGAGAGAGGTTTGGGGAAGGCTAAAGGCTTGCGGCTTTGGAGGATGTTGGTGCGGATGTGTTCTAGTTCGCGGAGCTGGGCTTTGTTGCTGTAGATGGGAGATATTGGTTAGCAAAATCTTGTTTTTTATGACACAAAAATATAAAAAGGGGGGAGAATATGAACATACCAGGCGTTTGCAATGCTTAGCTGCAGCTGAAGGAACTTCTTCGCATATGCCGCGTCCGAGCGAAGAGATGCTTCGCGCTCCCACCGGGCCTGCATCCACTCCATCTGGATCATCATGCCGCGAAGCTCTTTCTTATGCCGTACTTGCGCGCCCTCAGCGGCTCGCACAATGGTATCCAGAGCCTCGTCATCAACGTGGCCGTGACGGCGGCCCAGCTTCTGCGCCTCGATCGTATCCTTCTTGAGATGCTGGAGGTCTTTCTGCAACTTCTCAGCGCTCATGCGATAAGCTGCTCGCTCGCTACGCGCGCGCTCGAGTTTCCGTCGCAAGACGGCCTCTGAGGCGACGAGGCTGTTGATCAACTCTGCCTGCTGGAGCACGTCGTGCTCGAGGTTCTCGACCTCGGCCTGGCTCTTTCGTAGCTTCTTGCTTTGTTTGCTGTTGTCCGTGTGCGACAGCCGCTCTCGTTCGAGATTTCGGCGCTCACGCTCAAGTTCTTGTCGCAGGACAGCTTCTGAAGCGATGATTTCATCAATCAACTCCTGCTGCTGGAGCACGTCGCGCTCGAGTTTCTCAATCTCGGCCTGGCTCTGCTTATTGTTTTCTGTATGTGACTGTTGCTCTTGCTCTAGTTTTTGTTGCAAGGCGGTCTCTGAAGCCATGAGGTCGTCGATTAACTCTTGTTGCTGGAGCACATCGTCCTCGAGGTTTTCGATCTCCTCCCGGCCCTGCTTGGTGTTTTTGGTAAGTGATTGCTGCTCTTGCTCCAGTTTTTTCCGCAAAGCAGTCTCTGAAACGATAAGGTCATCGATCAACTCCTGCTGCTGTAGCACATCGCGCTCAAGTTTCTTGATATCCTCTTGGCTCTGCTTGTCATTTTCTGTGAGCGACTGCTGCTCTTGCTCGAGCTTTCGGCGCTCGCGCTCAATATCTTGACGCGCATGCTCCACGCTTAGGCGCTCACGCTCGATAGTTTGACGCTCTCGGTCGAACCCTTGGCGCTCACGCTCAATATCTCGACGCTCGCGCTCAATTACTTGACGTTCTCGATCAAATCCTTGATTGTTCTGTTCAATGCCAAGGCGCTCCCGCTCAAAGGTCTGACGTTCCCTCTCGATATCTTGGCGCTTTCGTTCAATATCTTGTTGCTTATGGTCGAAATTCAATCGCTCATGCTCGAGTGTTTGACGTTCCTGCTCGAAATCCTGACGGTCCTGTTCAACATCATGCCGCTCTAGTTCAACATTATGTCGCTCCAATCCGATATCGTGTCGCTCTAGTTCAATATTATGCCGCTCTAATTCGATCTTATTGCGTTCTTGTTCTATCTCTCGGCGTTCCTGCTCATATACCTGGCGTTGTTGCTCAAACTCCAGACGCTCTCGCTCAAAACCTTGATGGTTTTGTTTAGTACCAAGGCGCTCCCGCTCGAACGTCTGACGTTCCCTCTCAAATGTCTGGCGTTCTTGTTCAAGTGCCTGAAGTTCTCGCTCGAGCGTCTGGCGTTCTTGCTCGATGTCTTGTCGCTCTTGCTCAACTGTTTGACGTTCTTGTTCGAGATCTTGGCGTTCCTGTTCGAAATCTTGGCGTTCCTGTTCGATATCTTGGCGTTCCTGCTCGGCATCTTGACGCTCCTGTTCGATAATGAGGTGTTCTTGCTCTATCTCTTGGCGCTCGCGCTCGTATTCCTGGCGTTGCTGCTCAAATTCCCGACGCTCTCGCTCAAAACCTTGATGGTCTTGTTCAACGCCCTTGTGCTCTTTGCGCAGATCTTGGATGGTCGCTTTTAGTTCGCCATTTTCTTGGTTGAGTTTGGCCGCCTCCCGCTCTAACGCGGTATACTCCTCACTCGACTTCTGGAGCTCCTCTTGCAGTCGGGATACCTTCTCCTCGATCTGTCGTGACAGCCCCTTGGTCATGATAGATTTGTTCGCCATCTCTTCCTGCAATTCGTCCAAAGCTTGCTCGGCTTTATCCTTCTGTGACAAAGCAGAATTCATCTTCTCCTTCATCTCCTCTACCTTGTCCTCCCGATTGCGAACCTTTTGTTGTAAATCTTCAATAGTCGCCAGCGCCTCTTCCATCTCCTCTACATGCTGGTTTGCCTCGTGTTCTGTCGCATTTTCTTCCAATTCCCTGGCTTTATGTTCTGCTTCGTTGAGCTTATCTTTGAGATCCTCGAGCTCGTCTTCCCGCTCTGTCATAATGCGCTCCTTCTCACGAAGCTCGGCTTCTAGATCCTCAACGTTATCCTGCAGCTTCTGCAGCTTGTCTTGGTGGTCCTGATCTTGGGAAACCTGGCGCTGCAGTTCATCGAGATCAGACTCGCGATCTTGGAGGGTCTGTCGCAGTGTGTCCAGTTCAGCTTGCTGATTCTCGTCGGCAAACTTCTTTTTTGCTTTTTCCTGCAACTCTAGCATTTGCTGGCGATAGCTTTCCAGATCACGCTCTGCAGTGGTTATGTGTTTCTTGTATCGCTGAAGCTCCCTTTGCATGGTGACTTTGTCGACCTTAAGCTCGGTATTTTCCTTTAGAGCAGCTTCACTAAAGCCAGGTCCTGCTTTCCGTAGAGCCTCTTCAAGGAAGTGAATCTTCAGCTTGAGACCAAAATTCTCTTTCTCGATCTTGTCAATAACATTTTCCTGCTCTCGGAGTGACAACTGGTTTCCGTCCTGCAGTGGACCTTTGTCTACATCCATGCGCAGTGGGAGGCCCATCGGGGTCGAAGTGGCGCTGCTGGCTTCGAATTGAGGCATATCGTTGTCTAGAAATGATACATTGCGCTGTGAGTAGACGGAAGCATCCATTCGCGGAAGCGGGGTCATGTCATCTTCTTCGAGTAGTCTTCGTAGCGCAGCTGGTGTGGCGGCTACTATAGTATTGTTCTCTTTGCCATTCCTCCGTGTGCCGTTCCTTGTAGCAGACTTCAACAATGGGGTGAACTCTGCTCCTCCGATGTTTGATGGCAGGTTTCGACGATCCGCGAGTGGCCCCCTTTGGCGAGGGGTTCTGATGTTGATCCCGTTCCCGTTGGAGCGCCCGCCGTTGCGAAGCTGCTGTAGGAGATCGCCGTCTTTTTCTGGAGACAGAAACGATGCCTCTTGAGATATGTCTGCGAAATCGGGCTGTCGGCCAAGGTATGTCGCGTCGCCGATATTGCTTCGTGGTGTGTCGAGCACGCCGCCAAAGCCTTGATGGGCCATTGTGGCGGCGGATCTAGGGGATAGCTCAGAGGAGTAGACGAAAGATTATGTGAGATTGACGTGAACGTGATATAAGCTCAAGCAGGAAGGGCAGTGCCTGTGATGGAGAGACAGCTAAGCTGGGCGCAAGCGGTGGTAGATCGGCCCTGTGAGTGATGTCGAATTCGGATAGTGTAAGAAAGGGTTAGAGTAGCGATAACTAAGATTGGAAGCAACACGCGACCCGCAGAGGCCAATTCTAGAAATTTGACAGAGCCGCGAGACAATAGCGTGGGATGTTGAGCCAGGGTTTCGCGTTATGGGATGCATAGATGAGGGCAGCAATTGACATTTATTACATCGCGTTGGGTCTTGTTTACATTCTTGCTATTTTGGGACTAGCGCCACTTGACATTTAACGTTTTGCAAGCCTCGTCTGTGGGCTTTTTGGTATAACTGCCGGCCATGTCACATGCTGCCATTTGAGTTTATACTATCATTGGTGGCCTCAATTATGGAATTTTAATCTTCCTCTTGATATTTCGTATACCTAGCATAGCATGTTAAAAATTCAAATCCCCACAGATCCAAGCCTCTCCATGTTGCTGCTGGTTACGGTGATTTGTTTACTTGTTGGCGCCGAAAAAGCAGCCATAGGCTCAAGCCTTTTGAAGAAGCTTTGACTTAAAGTAGATCTTACACTAATATACGGGTAGTCCCTTTAAGTGTGCTAAATTCACATGTTCTGTAACTCGGGCAGCTACCACTAATACAGTTGCGTGATAATGATACACCTGCTTCTCATACACCTACTAGGTAGTAGTTTGGGTGGCGATAGGAGTTCGCGCCTAGATGCAGGATATAAACTGTTACATCATAGGCAATCAACGGAAATCAGTGGGTGTTCAAGGTCTTTGCGAGCTATTCTTATGAACTGTTAGAAGGCTGTTACAGTTTAAACATATCACACGTGATGTTATGCAGTGGAAGATGTGCCCAGAGTTGATGGCGGGGTATTCTGTATTAACTACCCGCCGTATTTTGGGCTCTTGGCAATTCCTGAATGCCTAAGTTATGATACCTAGGTAGTATTTAATAATACCACCTTTGTTGGATTCCTAGGAGGTAATCATCAAAAGAAATTGATACCCAAAGCAGCAATAGACGTGCCCAATATATCGTGACTGAAGTCCCAATGCCTTAGGTCTTAGCCCATTGAAGCCAATCAAGTCGCCGTCGTTTATCCGCTGCAAATCATCACACGCAGCAAAAACCGGTTTATTGCATCTTTTCAATAAATGCATCATTTCTGTTTGCGGGGAGGACCAATAGAGCGCCGAGGATCGGTCGCAGTCCCGATTTATGCTAGTAATCCAAGCATAATAAATGACAGGGTCGGTTTGCCTGAACAAATCTATAACTGATTCTTTCTCATTCTATAGAGGCGAGGACGAGGGCACCAACTCTCCTCGTTTCGCATTGATGTTGGCGCCCGAGAACCCGCTGCTATTGGTTTTCACACAACGATAAAAGGGGCGGCGAGAGGTGCTTCTCGTTGTCTTAATAGCCACTACGCAGTTGGGCCTTTTTTTTGCCATCAAGCAGCAGTCTTAAATTCTCGTCATCTCACATAATCTGTGGATCGGAGTGCCGTTATGGAGCAAAATTATAAAGATGGCAGGGCTACCGCCTTGTCATTAGACCAGGTGCCCGATGAGATTATCGGCCATCTTCTCTACTACGTTTCGCCTGACGACAACTTGTCTAATGTCCAGCTTGTGTCGCGCCGCTTCTATCACCTTGCCAACGAACCTCTTCTATGGAGGCATCACTGCCGCAGTTCTTTCAAGTATTGGAGTCCGCAACACAGAATTTATGACAAGATAGCGGCACTGGTTCAAGCAACCAACTGGAAACAGCTTTTCATCATCAGAAGCGCTCGCAACCGGAAAACATCCACCCTATTGGACGAAATTATCCGTACCAAGGTTAACCGTATTGGGGGTTTCGAAACAATAGGTCAAATCGGGTATGATGCTAAGGATCTTCTTTTGGAGCATTGCCAGACCCCTCTCACTGCCGAAGATGGCTTGGCTAGAAGGTAAAGTTCCATTGCATAGCTCATGTTCCATCTCATTCGTCCTTTATAATAGTCCGACAATCTCACACAATGGCGTAGGTACTATAGCAATGCGCTCTTAGATACGATTCATAAGAACATAGCCATTCAGCAATGGCAATCGCCCATGCTGTCCACTCAACAGTCTAGCTCCCGGCTAGAAAGCGAACAACTTGAAAGGGCTCTTGGCGCATTTGATCTTTTTGTACTGCATGATCAGCCTGGTGATCTCGACGATGTATGCCGTCTCGTCCGCAATTTACTAAATGTGCGTTGCTAATTTTATTAGATTAGGGGGATGCTTGACGAGATTACGACTTCTTTTCGATCCAGTCATGTAAAGTTTCAAACCTGGTCAACCCGCAGAAAAGCATTGAAACTGGTCCGCTGGCTTCGCGCTCAGAATTTTACTGGAGTACAGGATCCAGGTAAAGATTATCGTAACCTGAGAAATTGCTTAATCGGCCAAGCCCTGCGCCATCCGGATCACGAATCTATCCCCATCATCTCTACAGCTATATTTTGCTGTGTGGCATCGCGACTCGGCATCGATGCTAGGTCTTGTTCATTTCCAACTCATGTACATGCTGTTGTCTACCCACCAGCTGGCCATACGCTGGATGATGACCCTGTGGTTGAATCAGATTCTACGCCTCAGCGGATGTTCCTCGATCCGTATGGTAACGACAATGAGGTCCAACTATCGCACCTTCAAACGACGTTAGCCCGGTTAGGTTTACATGGGCACGCCGAACAGTTTCTTGTCCCCGTTCCGGCATCAAAAATGGCGATGAGAACAGCACAGAATATTAGAGCCGCTCTGGGAGTACCTGGCCTGCAAAATCATTTGCCATCCGGGGCAACCCAGCTCCTGCGCGGGAACAATACTATGAATGCTGACGCCTGCGGTTACGCTGCTTCGTGGGCCTTATTAATGTTATCCCCTCCAAATAATACGACGTGGCTTGTGCGACTGGCGAAATTTCTACGCCGGTTTCCTGATTGCTGGCCAGAGGATGTATGGCTGGTTGAGAAATACCTGTGGCCTCGGTACTGTAGCGTTGTCAACAACCCGAGAGATGGATTCCCCCGTAACATCGATACCGATTTCGGCAACCCCTGGCATTTTTGGCAATATGTACGGGATGCTGATCGCATGGCACCGCTTATACGCCGAAGAGAAAACTGTATCGACCCAAGAGGCCCCCAGCTTCAAGTTGGTCAAGTGTTCCGGCATCGTCGGTATGGCTGGCTTGGAGCTATTACTAGCTGGCATGAAAAGATCACCCACACAGACTTGGTAAATCCCGGTCTTGAGGACCCGGATACTGCCAGCCCTGGCGGTTTCAACTACACGGTCTGCTTTATGTGCATGTAAGCTTGTTTTTTTCTTATAACAACTTCCACCCATTTCCAATGGCCTGCTAACATGTTTTTAGAACTGCCACGGAATCAGAACAACATGTTGTATCCCTACGCAACATTGAGATCATCTCTGATTCTTCCTTGGTTACGGAGGACATGTTTCCCGTGGCTGGAAAATTCTTCAAAAAATTTGATGCTAATACCTGCAAGTTCGTTTCTAACATTCGAGAGGAGTTCCCATTGGATTAGATCTCAAGCGTGTACCCCTCCCCCCCTTTCCTTTGTATAATGATTACACAACCCCCAGGTATGAGATATATGACATGATGGTAGACTGGAGTCAATTTTGTTATCGGAGGTTATGGCTGCGTGTTCGGCGAGGTTTACTTTCTCTTTCCCTTGGTTTCTGGGATTTTTTTTATTTTTAAATTTGATTTGGGACAGAGAATACATCTTGCTGCTTTCTCATAGATGTGACGGAATACTATTAGATACATTATATAATAATCGCTGGATACCCACTTTCTTGGTTGCTAACCAATATTTTCCCTTTTGCAACTCAGTCCATGAGGCTACTCCTAACTTTCACAACCAACATGTGGTGACTCATCTCGATCCGTCTTACATGAGAATAACTGTATAAATCGATTCCAGTGTTTCAGGGCCCGTTATGTTTTATTTCCTTTGCCCAATTCTGCTACGATCCTCTCCGTTAGCGCATACAGCCTCATGAGTTCTCGATGGCCTCTAGCAGAATTCCTTTTTCTGCGAGCTTCTGCACCCATCTGTGCAAGGCCTGTCCATAATCCTTCTTGCGATCCTTGACTCGTTGCTCGTCCTCGGCCAGGGCCATCATTTCGGCTCTAAACTCTCCAATAGCAACCTTTATGTCGACAACAAATTGCTGGTGGAGGTCATAGGCATCGTCGATATTTAGTGCGGCTTGTGATATCTTGATATGCGTCGATCCTGGTAATAACGCATTCTCAATGTCGGAGTGACAGAGATTGAATTCGGATAGCTGACGCTGGTCTTTCAGATCCAAGACAGGCTTCTCACCGTCGATCAAATTTGCGAACTCTTCGCTGTGTTTCATATGCTCTTGCAGTTGGCATACACTTGCGACTGCTTGAGTAATGGAGCTGGACTGCAGAGCGAGGGGGCTGTGACAAAGAGCGAGGAGATTGAAAGATATTTGACTCTCCTCGTATTGCAATATTCGACCCTCGATTTGAGGTCTTGCGATGCTTGTCCAGTCGATCTCGTCAGATTCAATAGGGCCTATGGTAGACGGCGCAACCGGTTAGTCTGCAACTGTTTGCTGATGCGATAACCTGTGTGCTGCATGGCTATTTTTGCTCACCTATTCGATGTGGCTTGCTTCGTAGCCCATCAAGCTCCCAAACATGCCCATCCACTGGAACGTATGCAACAAAATGAAATCCATAGGCATCGTCCGCCCTTTTCTTCTTACTAGTTTTCTTTGATGGCCTGGGTCCTGTTTTTGCTTTTTTTGACCTTGTATCTGATACGGCATTTTCTAACCAGAGATCGGCATTGAGATGGTCCATGCGCCTGGTAAATGAATTATGAATGCTTCTCATAAACTTGTTGTTACTGACTTCGTGACCCCGCAGAGCAGTGCTGAGATTCTTGGTTGCTTTCTTGAACTCGCGAAGCTGGTCGCCCAATTCAACGTCCGGTGCGTTCATAACAATGTTGAGTAAGGCGAATGTAGCACAGGCATTACTGGTAGTCTAATGTGTTTCAAGAGATCATAGATCTTAGCGAGCTGACGGCTGGAATGGTTTAATTAGTGAATGGGATTTTACCTGGTTTGCAAACCACAGTGAGCCTGTCTCATCTTCCCCATCACCTTCGTCCACATCGGGGGTGTACTGGAAGAGGAATATTAAACCATATACTGGCTTTCTGACAAAGATTTAGCTTGCGGATAACAACAGCAGGCCTAGTACTCACGGCAGTGTATCTATCCAGCTTTGCTCAATACTGAAGAGCTCTTGAACTTTTACATCTTTGACTCCCAAATCCTGTAGAATGATGTTGAAAAATGCCTAAGATCTATCAGTATAATGCCACAGGTACCCAGTGAGCGGGAATTTATCGCGTCAGAGCCTATGCTGAAGGGATTTAACGCCTTCCGTCGTGCTGATGAGGTCTAAAGTGCGGAGAGCTGGAACTCACAGGTTCAGATTCAAGCTCAACCCAGCCCTCCCATTCTTCAATATCTGTTGGTGTGAGAGGCCGTAGTGCTTCTTCTAAAAGATTATCGGGTAGATTTAAAGATTCCCTTGCAGCCTCTGCAGCCTTGCGTTTGGGATTTCGCCGCGGCTCGCTCAAACTACTCGTAGATGAAGCTTCAGCTGACACCTCTCGCGTTTTGACAACGATGGTAGCCGCAGCTCGCCGAGACGATCGGCGAAGAGACCTTTCGGGCGTGGCAGAATCTCCATTTTGAGGTTCGCTGGTCCTGAAATAGTTAGGCATCGTGAAAGGTATGTTTATAGAGCATGCAGATGGATAGACGAAGATGTTATAGACGGCTGGATTTTTTAGATAGCGTTGATATCTTTACCAAGCAGCAGACAGAGAATACATATTTTTAGAAGAAATCAAGAAACGTAAGTTGGTTGTAGAAGGAAAGGAGGAGCTTGCGATCGGCCAGGCTGAAGCAAAGGATTGGGTACGTAATTGGATGAATGGGGGACCAAGTTCACTTGCCACTATGTGGCCACATTAAGACGAAGGTCGCCGAGAACAGCATTTATCCTTATCCTATGCTTGATATAGATATTTGAAACGCTTTCATAAAGCAAAAGGTGGTGTTCGCAAAAGGCAAAATTGAGAGGTGAATTGGATGCCATTGGAATTGGTACTGTGTAAGGGAAAGAGACTTGCTTTGTCGGTGACGCACCTGGTTAATGTACCGTTGGCCATGATAACATGAAGGACCAATTCACCAACGGCGAATCATAGATCTTGCAAATTTATGAGGCGAGATGGTGACGCGATAGAGTCATTTCAATCGTTATTCTCTCCAAATCATCCTCACTCTCACTCTCACCCTCACCTCTGTGATGGACGTGATTCAATCTTCCAATAGGTGAGAAGCGTCAAGCGATGTATAAATACGCGCTGTTCTTAGGAGCGGAAGATATCAGGCGATATCATGAAAGCCGAAGAAGTGCCGCTTTGACGTGCATCTGCATAATACTACTAGGTAGTAGCTAGGTACAAAGTGAATTAATTCAGTGCAGTTATTTTGATCCAGCCGTAGAAAGAAGTGCTTGATTATTCTCAGGAAGCTTTTCCTTGTCTCTTGGTCAAGGCATTGACAACGGCTGCTGTTCTGAGTGGCCAGAATTTACAGCTGTCTGCCTAATCCCATTTCGCCCAATCAGCGCACGGGAACTGGCATGGCCATAGAGCCTAGGCCTAAAAGCCCGCTAAGACCAACAAGCTAACAGCGCCTTCAGAGCCTGTGACCGATCGTTTCAGTGAGCCAGCAGAAGTCGCGTCTGGACGTGTTGGAATTTCAGAACCGCCAAAAAGGGCATCCACTGAAAAATTATGTAAACTTGGCCAAACCACCATGCAGGTCTAGGTCATAGAAAAACCTGAATCCAACACACGCGACAACACAGAGCTCCAGGACAACGCCATTCCACTTGCTTTTGCTCCGCTGCGCAAAGGTCTCACGAGTGCGACCTGTTCTGCCCACCGATGCCTCTGTGCAGAACTTCAAAACACCACGGAATGCGATGAGCGCGACTCCTCGCCTGCGGTCTGGGTTTCCAGCAACCCCAGCTACCGCCACCAGACGTCGTCCTGACTATGAGGACGATGAATCGCCATCAATCTCTTCTTTCAGCTCGATAGCCGGATCGACTAGACCAGCGAAGCTTCCTCTGGCACCCGAAAACGCAGTGACTCGCAGCACCGGCACCGCTCCAGTTATTCCTTTGACGCTTCTCGATGGGCCACAACAACGCCTATATGCCTTTGCTGTTTACATCTTGCTGTGGGCATGGAAGCTTTACGACTGGCTACAAGTGGTAGAGGACGGAGATGCTTCTTGGTGGCTCTTTTTGAAATGGATCCTAATCGACTTTGTTTTCCTATTCGGGCTTCCAGAATTGAGGATTCCCTGGTTGGAGCTCTCTCAACTTGTGGTTACCGCTGTTTTTGCATCTCATTTGGTAACTAACTACATGCTCATGTTTAACATTCCGGTACGTCACATCGTCTACACTATTGAATTCTTATACTTGTAGCGTTAGAATGCTAATTGAGAGCTAGCTTCCATGGCAGCCTTGGCTCCTCGGCGTTGCAAAGGTCCTCTACGATCGTGAGATTTCAGTCTCAGAACACCACGTCAAGGTTTCCAACATTCTCAACAACCACTCCCTGATCATGGGTAAACAAATCATCAACATCCTCCCCGAAGGCTCTGCCGTCCTCAACCCCGACCATTCGCCTTTTTGCCTGTCAGTCAAAAGTCAGGCCTCTGCTGCTCTCCCAATCTACTTCAACGCCACTGTTCCTGTTGAAATTGAACTTCTGCGCCTCGATCTTGACACCGGCAAAGAAGAAACGATCAAAATTCCGACCCGAGAAATAAACAAAGTGGCCAAGACAATTCGAGAACACAACGCGGATCCCGATGCCCCTCCGTTTCATTGGACATACCCCGTTAAGAAGGCGGGTGTCTATCGACTGAGCAAAGTATTGGATGAATATAAGCTTGAGGTTCAGAGGCCAGTCAGGGATACATACGTGGTACCTTGTCCACAAGCCAAAATCCGAACTGACGACTCCTCGGACCGATGTATTCGTGATCTGTCCAACTTATCGCTTGATGTAGTTGGAACACCACCGCTGAAGATCAAATATTCGCGAACGATCAATGGGAAGAACCATGCTTTTCACTTTCAAAGCTTGCAGCCTGAAGGGTTTACTTCGCCACTTATCAGTGCCTCTGGCTTGGATTTTGACAATGGCGATGACGTTTCCTGGGTCAAATCTCAAAAGGTAACCGTGAAACTAAATGAGTCCATGGCTACCTCCGGAGAATGGGAATATTCGGTAGAGGAAGTCTATGATGCATTTGGCAATGTTGTAAAATATGCGGATCCAAACGAAGAATTGGATGCGCCAAAGACCAAATGGCTTACTCAAAGATTTTCCGTCAAGGAGCGGCCCAAGATTCGCATGCAGGGTTGCGACCTGAGAAATCCTATCAAAGTAGCGAAGGGTCGCGCTGCTAAGCTGCCCATCAACTTTGGTCTCAGTGGTCCCGTGGACGATACTTCTCATAAAGTCACTTGGCAATTCTCACCCATCGATTCGGTAACGAATAGCGGCGATCATGGCGACCAGGTTTCGATTGGAAGGCATTCTGCGAAGAACTCGCTTGATAAGCCGCTGGTTTCAGAACCTGGCCTTTATACGCTAAAATCTGTTTCAAGCGGGTCTTGCGAGGGCGAAGTGGACGAACCTTCCTCTTGCTTGCTGTTGAATCCACTGGAGCCTCATCTGTCTCTTCGAACCGAGGAAATACCAGACAAATGCGCTGGCAACTCTGTTGGTCTACGCGTCGACCTTGATCTCGTTGGTACACCCCCATTCACCGTGCGATACGACATCATCTCCGACGGCCATGTTGAGAAACAGGCGCATCGTGTAGATGCCTTGAGATCTCAAATTGAACTCGTTCCTCGAAAAGCTGGACGTTATAAGTATATCTTTAGGTCTATTGACGATGATGTATACACCGGATTACCCTTGACAGGAGAAGATAAAGTCCTAGAGCAGGTAGTCAAGCCTGCTGCTTCGGCATATATCTCCAATCGTGAGAAGACAATCAACACATGCCTCGAATCCGAGGTAGATGTGGACGTCATGCTCGCCGGAGATCCGCCGTTCAGTTTGGAGTGGGAAATCATCCACGATGGCAAACGCAAGCCTGCACGTGCGACAGATATTAAGGATACTCGCTTCAAGATCAAGACGGCGGCTCTTACAAAGGGTGGAGAATACATTCTTGCTCTTAGTAGTGTTCAGGATAATCGTGGATGCCGAACTTTCCTGCAGGATCAACTCAAGATCTCTGTGCGTCGCCAGCGACCAAGAGGTGCTTTCGGATTGGTGGAGCAGAAGAACAGCATCATGGCCGTTGAGGACACCGCACTCCGCCTGCCACTTCGCCTTCAGGGCGAGGCACCGTGGACCGTCTCCTATCGAAATCTGGACGGACCTACCGACATCATCACTAAGACTGTGAACGGACCAAATGATTACCTTTTGGTCAGGTCTCGAGGCACTTACGAACTCGTTGATATCGTCGACAAGCAGTGCCCAGGAGTTGTCGAGCCTACGGCCTCCAAGTTTGAAGTAGACTGGTTCCCTAGACCAGAGATATCCATTGTGACATCTAACAGTATTACATCTGCTGCTGGCATCTTTGTTAAGCAAGAGATTTGCGAAGGCGATATCGATGGCTTTGAAGTCAGCCTCAAAGGTAAGCTTATTTTCACAGGGACTTTGTCTTCCGCATAACTGCACAAGATGCTAACCTAGTCTATACAGGATCGGCTCCGTATCACGTTGAATATGAAGTTAAACATAAACCAGCGCAAGGCTCTGCTTCCCTCAGCCAGAGACGGTTTGACGCTGCTTTGTCCAAGGCGGCTATTGCTATGGACACGTCCAAGGCTGGCGATTATACTTATAGGTTTTCCGGGTTGGCAGATAATCTCTACAACAGCGATAAGCAATTCAGCCCCTTGGTCGTTCAGCAGCGCATCAACGCTAAGCCAGCTGCCGCTTTCGCCAGGCCTGGCCAAACATTCAAATACTGCCTGGAAGAGCAAGAGCAAGAGGACGTAATTCCTATTACTCTCACTGGTGTTCCACCCTTCTACGTCGAAGTCGAGATCAAGCATCAAGTCGGATCTCCCCCTGAAACCTACAGAATTCCCTCAATTCAGACTAATACCTATGGCATGTCTATCCCACGACAGCATCTTCGTCTTGGTAATCAACAGCTACTCCTTCGCACCGTCCGAGATGCGCGAGGCTGCCAGAGGAAATATGAGGTTGGCGGGCCATCTATACAAGTTCAGTTGTATGATGCCCCTTCAATATACCCACTGGAATCGCGCAAGGATTACTGCGTCGGCGAGCGTATCGCGTACACACTATCTGGTACTCCGCCATTTGACATTGCTTATGACTTCAACGGCCAATGGAATGCAAAATCACAAACGACTAGTTTCCGACGTATCGCTGAGAAGCCCGGCGAGTTTGTCATTACTTCCGTCTCTGACAAAGCTAGCGAATGCCGTGCCGCCGTGAACATTCCTAAAACTATTCACCCTCTACCTAGCGTGCAGATCAGCCGTGGTAAACATTCTCGAGTGGATATCCATGAAGGAAACGAGGTGGATATTCTCTTTGAATTCTGGGGCAGTCCTCCGTTCGAATTCACCTACACGCGAAGCAGCAACGCCAAAAAGGGCCAGCGAAGCGTTATCCTCGAAACTAGACACGACATTTCATATGAGCACAGCAAAGTTGTCAAGGCTAGCCAGGAGGGTACGTACGAAGTTGTCGCAATCAAGGACAAATACTGCTCCTTTTCCACGCAACAAGTGGAACAGAAGAAGGGACGGTAGAAGAAGGATGAGCATCATAGACTGGGAAACGAAAGATATTCATGCTACGACGAATCAAGGATATGGAAAGAAGAAAGAAAAAAATTAATCTTGTAAGACAAGAACGGTTAGGAGAAGAGGCTGGATTGTAGGGGGTTGGGAATGTAGGGAATGGGATAAATTCTGTACATATGCGCTTATACCATGGCACGGCGTTTTTGAGTAAGGAAGAACCCAGGTTGAAGGACTGGGAAATTTTTGTTACAATTTTTTTTCACAAGTGTTTTGTAGTATTCTAATGAAGAGGCTTCTACTTAGTTGAGCAGCCGCCAGGAAGTTGAATAATGCTATGCGCCGTCTAAAATCGGAACTTTTTTTATAACGTACAAAGTGCTATATACAGTTGTATCCAAATATGAATTGCCTGTTTAAATTCAAAAATTACTCGTCGTCAGCCACCTCAATCTTTTTGATCATTTCTCCTCCAGCTCGCGCAATCTCTAGCAGGACAGCCTTGCGATTCACCTCGACTTGATCGCCCTCACCCCCGCTGGAATAGAAGTTATACGGCAGGCCCGCCCTGAACTTTTGTTTCTGCAGTCGGGGATTCCAAAGAGCTGCAACTACGCCGTCATCCGCGCTGCCACGGAAAAACAGCAGCGTGTCTTCGTACACACGCTCCAGTTCCTCGATGAATACGTCCGCGGGGTGTGCCCGGATGGGAAGCGGGACTGATGCTGTGAGACTATCGAGATTCTTGAATTGAGAATGCTTCCTTCCGCTAGACTCGACGGCTGTTTCGCGGATGATGTTTTTGATGGCCTTGGAGGACAAGTGAAAGAGGATATCGTAGTCTTGAAGGGCGGTCTCAAATAGGAGAGACGGGTTGAGGTGAATTCCCTTTTCTCGAACAAGCTTGCAGGCTGCTTTGGCGAGATGTGTCATGCGGGAGGCAACTAGCGTTGAAGGCCCGTTGCGGGTGTATGCAAGGCCTGATTGATCGTGGGATGTGGCTACGAACATGGTTTTATCGTTCATGTTGGGGTCTCGCTTCCTCCAGGTTTGAAGCTCGTGGTGAACAGAGGAACGATCATCTTCGTAGAGATCTTCCGTAGTGTCAACAATCAACGCTTCGTCACGCCAATCCCATTTGGAAAGGAAGAACAGTGTTCGCAGCAGACCCGTGATCACGGACGTTGGCTGTTTCCAGGGGTAGGGCTGGAGGAAGACGTGGAGGACAAACAACTCAATGAGCTCTTCGCGGATGTGGCCAGTCAATTTATGGCTGTTGAACCAATGCTTGACAAGTCGGATGGTTTGCGAGAGAGGAGGGAAGCGAGTGCAGAAAGTTGCGATGGTCTGGGTGTGGAGGGGAAGAGTATTGTACAGCCAGTTCAACTTCACAAAAGCTTCCTCGGCTTCTTCGCGGACACGGGGTTCGAGCGTCTTGTTCTTGACCTGCCGTTCTAGGAGCTTCTCTTCGAGATCGCAGTGTATTCTGAGACGGAATGCTGCTCCGTTCTCATATATGATGTCGAGGTAGGCCAAGCTTTCGATGCCGAGTTGCGTGTTCTCACGACCCAAGTAAGTAGTAATTTTATCGTTCGCCTTTTTCAGTCGCTTATCAATATCGAGCAGAAATTCGACCTTTGCCTCTTGAATAGCGGTGAGATTCTCAGGCCATCTACTCGATGCCTCAAAATACAGATTGACGTCCATGAGCTCGATTGACCCTTTGTGATAGCCCATCAACGGTGGCTCGATGGAGGCATAACGCGCAGAGGATGATGTGGGGGAAAGCTGTTTGATATGCAATGGCAGTTCTTCGAGGTTGCGAATGTCTCTTTCGAAATTTTGGAATGCTTGTCGGGCTGAATCAAAGGCAGCCTTGTCTAGATGAGACAGGTTGATAATGGAAGAAAAGGCACCACCAACAGTTGTCACCTGGTCTTTGGCAATCTTCAAATGACGCTGCAGAGTGTATTGTGTAATCTCCTCGCAAATTTGCAAAGGAAGCTTGCTGGACCACTCGACACACTCCAGAATACTACCATCTTTGAATCGTCGCAATTCAGCCTTGTCACCCCAAAATTGTCGAAATCTCGCGGCGTCATTTTGTTCTTCGGCAGGTGGACCTAACTCCATCTGTCTTGACATGTGAGCAGGATCAAAGATAACGCCGACGAGGACGCGCGTGGCTTCTTTAGCCGGAGGTTTGGCCAATGACCAATGTCCTCTGGGAGGCAGCTGAAGTTGTACAAGCTGTGCTCGGTCACCATACGCCCGTTTGAGATGTTTGTGTGCTTCTAGACAGAAGTTTCCCACGGCGCCCCTGCGGTCTGCAGATTCAGAGAATTTTGCCAAACCAGAGCTCTGGATTTCGAAAACGACGTCAAATGTTTGAAACGGAACATCGGCCTTGATAATGAATGTGGGATCGAATTTATCGGCCATCACGTCGGCGAGGAGATCTGTAGTGGATTTTGCGTACATTTGCAGCATATTGACCGACCAAGGTGTCATCTTGAACAAGAGATTAAGTTGTCTGACCGGATCAAACATGACGGGGCCGGCCTCTCGAACGGCGTCTGCGGAAACAGTAGAAGAGCCAAAAGTGTAGGGTTTCTTGCTGAGGTCTGTCGTCGATAAAAATTGAACAGCGGCCTTGAAAAGCTCCGTGCTGCTTAGCGAGGTTGATAAAACTGCTTGTCCATTCCTACCACCCGTTTGTAAAAGTAAAGCAATCATTGCTGCCCACTCGAAATGGCCGAATCCTCCCTGAGAAATGGCGCTGCTAAAGCCGCGCTGTTGAAGCCACGTCCTGCCGAGGATGCAAGCATCTGGGAAAGCAGGACATTCCTTCTTTATATGAGTGAGGAGTCGCAAGTAAGGAATAAAAGTTCTCTCAGCGTTCAAGGTGGAGTTGTAGAATGGTGTTGCCGCTTGAGCGTCCTTCTTTTCATCCACGTCACCCAATCGGTTGTTGTTCGACTTTGGGGTCACTTTAGACCAAGGAAACAGGTCATCGGGGGCGCAAGGAATGATTTTGATGCTGTAAGGCAGTCTCTTCCTTTTCTTCTTGGTCTCTCGCTCATCACTTGCATCGTTCGATGCCTTTGTTCGGAGTACAACAATCGGCAGCAGGGGGTTCTCGTTCAAGCTCTCAAAGCTCAAGTCCATATCTTGCGCAAATTCTTTGCGCACACGTGCAGCAATGTATGCAATGTAGTACGCTCGACGATAGTAGTATCGCATGTTAGAGTAGTCCTTTTCTTGGAACAGCGTCGTGGGCATCTGGACGACCATATCGATGCCAAATTCGGACTGCGTCTTGATCATTGTTCGGGAAACATAGCTTCCGACGACATTGCACTGAGACGGCGGCGCATAGGAGACCTTGTATGGGGCATCCTTTGCGGGCTTTGGATCGGGATATGGAATGACGATGCGGTGCTCTTTTTCGAACTTGATGGTGGCCTCGGAGATCTGGATGTATCATGTTAGAATTGCTTGATAGCTCCGTGCCACTTAATCTCGCGTAAAGCTCACTGGTCTAGGGTCATGAGGTTCAATTGAGTCGATAATGCTTTTTAATCGGTGCAATTGGCCATCAACACCACGGAATGCCTTCTCATAGTTCGGCTTGGCCTGCTTCAGTAGCTCATCCGTCTGCAGGACGAAAGTGCTTGCAGCTGAGACTCGGGCCGTGTTTCGAGACTCAAAGTCAATAAGACCAGCATGGCGCAGGCCGATGCTCTCATGGTCAATTTTCCGGCGCTTCGAGCTTGATTCCATGGTCTCGCTGGGCATCTGGTGCGCACCGTGTCTTTTGGTTAAGCTTGGTGTTGAGCAACTTGCCTTGTCGCATGGGAATTTTTTTGCTGATACCGATAGTCGCGGGGCGATAAGCTGGCCGATAAGAACAATTTCCACAAGAGCTCTAGCGCGACTGTGTTACATAGGTGCAGTAATAGGTAGTTTAGGTAATCCTACAACTATTGGTCAGTGATACTTGAAGTACCTAGAGAACAACAGTTCATTATGGCGCAAATAAATAGTAGTAGTTAGAATAGTATTCTTCGTTTGTATGTAATTTCTTCTATGGGTCATAAATATTTTTTTCTAGTCATAATTCTTGAAAGCTGAGCGTAGCACACTTTTACTAAACATAGAATCACCGAGGTGGAGGAACAGAGTATGTATGTACGTTTCAAACCTGCAATAGAGAAAAATCTCTTACATGTATCTCCTAATAGTTCAACGACGTCAAAAGAAAATACCCGTCGCATATTAAACAAACGGCCGTTTAAGCGGTAGGCTGAGCAGACTAATATCTTAATCTGGCGCTGGTGGCTTACAAGTAGTGGTCTGGTGTAAGAGCCGGTCCACCAACAACTAAGCCTCTTCCCACGAGACCTCGCAAGAATTTAAAGTACGATCTTATTAGAGCACACGCGGCATTTGCCCGAAATAATCAGCTACTAATGCCGGCTACTGATAGTAAAATGGGACTCTATCTCGTGGTAACAAGTAGGCATTGAGATCTTGGATGATTACGTGCATCTGCAGGTGATCTATTGAAGTTCGGCAAAAACATTAGCCGGTCCATGGCTCCTCGCCGCTACAACTTCTTTCTCGAGGGCCATTTTCCACCTAGTCCGGAATTAAGGCTACACGTATTCGGCACGATTTCTTTTAAAGTAAAACGGAGACGGAAGAAGTTGCATACAGTGTTAATCAGACCGTTGAGCTCGCCTCGGTTTCCTAATCCCTTCTGCGTAAACGGCATGGTGTTCGTGATTCCTTAGTCTGTTATAGAGACTATTTCTCTTCCATTGGGCTCCACTATGGAGATATCTAAGATCAATAGTAAAAATTGCTAACTAGATGACATCCGATGCTTGATTTTGATCAAGGGCCTTGCCTTCAGAAAGATAGATATTGGAAGAGGACACTCCACTAGAGACTTAGCGCGCGTAATATAGCGACGGGTGAAGTTACCAGTTCTGCGATTTCGGAATTTTGACATAGGTGTTGATGTCTAGAGAAGCCAATGGCTTGACTATTCTCGCGCTAGTTGCCATAATTGGATTATCTACTCTTGTCGATATCGGCAGAGCTACTGAGTATTCTCTGAATGGAGAAACCAGGAGAACGTACAAAATCTAGGAGAGTAGATAAATAACAGAGGACTCCCTCTACTTGCCACACGATCCATCCAGTCCTCTCATTACTACAAGTCCACTTACCAGAAGAAAATAAAAGACTGTAGCCGATACACTATCTATCCAAATATTTATCGCGTATCGCCAATAGAAACGCAAAAATGTCGTTCGGACGCACCGTTCTCCTCAACACAGGCCATAAATTCCCAACCTTGGGTTACGGCACATGGCAGTCGAGCCCAGGAGTCGTTGGCCAAGGTGTTTTCGAAGCCCTCAAGATTGGCTATCGGCACCTGGACCTCGCCAAGATTTACGAGAATCAAGTCGAGGTCGGAAAGGGCATCAAGAAGGCACTTGCAGAAATCCCTGGCTTGAAGCGTGAAGATATTTTCATCACTAGCAAGCTGTGGAATAACAGCCATCGCCCGGAGGATGTTGAGCCTACACTTGATGAAACCCTAGCAGAACTCGGACTTGATTATCTTGATGTGAGTGCCCATATATATATATAAACCCATTTCAATGAGATTCCTCATTTTGGGGCGTGCGATGGAGCTTTATCTAACGTTTCGCTAACGTTTCGCAATACGTTATAGCTATATCTCGTGCATTGGCCAGTCGCTTTTGCCCCCGGCAAAGATCTCATCCCAAAAATTCCAGGAACCAACACAATCGCCCTTGACCAGGAAGTCTCAATTTGTCAGACATGGAAAGGCATGTGTGACTCATTTTTTGCGCAAAAAATAAATCCAAGATCTTGGCTAACCGTACGTCTTCTTTGACATGTAGCCGTGACTCAACTACCTAAGAGCAAGGTTCGCTCTGTTGGCGTTTCCAATTTTTCTATCGAGCATGTAAGTTGAATCCCATCGTCTGTGGTATTGCTTCATACATCCCGATTCTTATGCAGTCATTGCTGTAAATAGTTAGACGCCATCATCCGTGACTCAGGCGTTGTCCCTGCTGTCAACCAGATTGAGCGGCATCCCCGAATTCCCAACCCTCCTCTGATTGACTACTGCAAGAAGAAGGGCATCGCTATCACAGCCTATTCCGCATTTGGTAACAACTTCTTCGGCTTGCCCTTGCTCGTCAACGTCCCAGAGGTCAAGGCAATTGCAGAGCGTCTCTCAAAAATTCAGGGCAAGACTGTCACTCCCGCACAAGTCATTCTCGCGTGGTCTCAGCTTGACGGTCACACTGTCATTCCAAAATCCGTCACGCCAGCGCGTATCCTAGAGAATTTCCAGGAAATCGAGCTTGACGAGCAAGCTATCCAGGATCTCGCCAGGTTCGGCGAGGCTCCACAGCGGCTCAATCTTCCCGGATGCGAGTGTAAGTAACAGCCGCTTCTGATCCTTTTGGATACAAAGTACAAAGGATCCAAATGCATGCTCTACACGGATCACTAATATTTAAAATAGGGGACATTAACATTTTCGGAGATGAGAAGGAAAAGGATACCACGAATCAGATTGTTGTAAATGCGTAAATATACCCTGTAAGGAAATAGCTATGCGGAGAGCTAGATGCAGCGTCCAATTACATTAAGCAAACTGAGCAAACTGAGCATAGTGAAATCCTATAAACATCCGCTTTGTCAACTAAAACTACCTCGGCAATTGTCAATAAGCTTTAAGGATGGAGCTGAAAGAAAAATGTGCTGCGGAAGTCCGCTCGCCTAGGATCTGTGTGAACGTGTGAACGCAGAGAGTCGCGACTTTTGGTCTCTAGACAGTAAGCGCCTAGTCGATTGGCGTGTTACGCCCAAACATGTACTTCAGCCATGCACGGCGTTGCCAATAGCGATAGTCCGAGATGCGGTTGGAAATAACTGCCGCTAGCCGATTCACGCTTTTTATACTATAATTCACGGAAGAATTAAGGTAGAGGCAGCTTTCGTGTTAATTCTCGGCATTTGCTGACAACCGAAGTCCGCACAAGAGTTGAGTTTATAAATAGAGAGAGATGATACTCGAATGGAAAGTATCGAATAGAGATTCAAGCTCGTGCCTCTATTCAACAGCTATTTATATATCCATTCTTGATCAGTCACCATGGCCATTGACCACGCCGCCCTTGCAGTCCCCGAGGATAAATTCCAAGAGTGCTTAGACTTGTATCTCAAGGCTCTTGAGCCACTGGGGTATAAAATCGCCTATGAGTTTGGCGAGTACACCGTTGGACTTGGCTCGCAACTCAATGCTGTAGAAAACTACAAGGTTGCTGATTTTTGGGTTTTGGGAGCGAAGGAGGCCGTTAAGGTGCATGTTGCGTTCCGCGCCGAAGGTAAGAATCCGCATCATTTCAATTGCTGCTTGTCAAGTTAATGAAATGGTGTAATAGATCGATCTGCAGTAGACGCATTCCACACGGCGGCGATCCTGAACGGAGGGAAAGATAATGGGGCACCGGGCGTACGAGCGCATTACCACGCCAATTACTACGCTGCCTATGTGACTGATGCGGCAGGTAACAACATTGAGGTTGTGTGCCATAACCCATAAGAGAGGTGTCATTCACGGTGTTGTCGTCGAAATAGTGATGTAGCCTCTGCAGAAGATGGAATGATTTGAAATCGAGGCGTCGGTAGTACATAGTTAGTTGGGTATCATATTGTAGTAGTGAGAGCGTTATTGAGAATGAAAATCTAAAATGGAATAAAATGATGCATTATACGTCGCATCTCATATTCACGCTCCAAATGACTTCCCGTGATAAAGTATAAGGAAAGCCTTGGGCCCAGTCTGACAAGAGGTTGCAGGGATATGGCGTAGTGTAAAGGCATTCACCTTCAGATGTGTCACTTAATAGCAGGTTCATCGACCATTGTTCGGCTTTTGTAAGAGAAGAAAATGGGCTCATAGCAGCGTGAGCGGTTGATATAATGTAGCCGGCAAAAAATGGCAAAGAAGTCCTTGCCCCAATTTGGCCGAGGGAGGGGAGTTAAGAATGATTTCGGAATCAGGCGCCCGTTGCCGACGATCCACATCTGAGCTGGTAATTTATGAAGTTTGGCTTTCCTGAAATAGCTACAAGGTGAGAATTGGAAGCAGTAAATTGCTGAAATACTGACGAATGATGCAATTTGGAACATTCAATTGGCAACAACAATTGGTGACAGATGAAGAGAGAGTTGAAAATTATCTACGACCTTCAACCTCTTCCAACCTCCAACAACCTCCAACAACAGCAGGCACAATCGCGGCACGTGACACTCATGATCCAAATACATGTACGGAGTAGTTCCTCGTGCCTTGCCTTAGTATCTCATCTCAGCTCCTAAACGGGCTGTGTCCAAAATGAACGAAATCAGATCCACTTGTGCGGTACCAGAATCAACCATAAACTCCCCGGATACACTGCCGGATGAACGTTTTTCTCGCGCTGCCGCGGATAGTCACACGGAATGTAGTTCCGGGAAAAGTCATTGCCACTCCGCTTGTGCCGACTGCCCTTGAGAACGCCTGGGCTTGATTTCGGCTTCGGAAGCCGGGTCAAAAGCTTTAGTCTGAGAGACGGAGGCTGCAGGCCTTCTTTGGCGCTAAGATTGGTCCCATTGATCTTTCGACGCCGTCAACGGAGCGCTTTCACGGGTTGACGAAAAATATGCGGACGTCTACTTCGTAAGAGCTTAACAACCGCTTACAGTGCCTACGGATTCAGTGCCGGGGGCTCATATGTCAATGATCTGTCAGCTTTGAGACGAGGTAAAGCACATGCTGTAGCCGGTATGTAGCTCTATCCACTCAGGAATGACCAATGTATGGTCAAGCCCGTGAAAGGTGGTAATTACTACACACTGTACTTCGTATTACTCCGTATCAACCTGAAAATCTTTGGATAAAGATTATTATCAATACAAGAGTAAACACTTCTCTTTGCACCAAGTTTCTAGTGGCTTTGCTTCATTGCTTCCCCCACATCCGCCCGCCGCCCCTATCCGATCCTTGCAACGGAACCGTCCCGCTATTTTCGCCTTGGTCCAGCTTCTCCTCACTAAATACCCGAATCGCCTGGCCGCCAATGCGGAGAACTTGGGCCTGCGGCAGTGGTTTCGGTCATTGACGGCTAATGCACCGGCAAAACCATCAAACACTCTGCGGTCATACATAATGTGAGTGAGGCCGTCACTAATATCCTTCAATCGTTCCGGATCTTTTTCTTTCTTTCTTCTTTTGATCCCTTTACTTCTTTTTTTTATATATCATCCCTCCCTGCCATACATAGCAAAGGACTATACAAATCTGCACCATAGTCCACGCGTGCATCTGTTATTGCTGCTTTTGATACCCCGCGAAGCCATCCATCTGCCCCTCCACGATGCCATCTACAGCTCTGCGCCTGCGGACCCTCGGGGCCTTTGCGCGCCATGCGACAAACGTAAGTCTAGAATACCTCACCTTAAGAATGGCGATTTCATGGGAAAGGGAATTGGAAACTAAATCAGAATGTTCATGCTTTAGCCCTCCGCCGTTTTGGCTAGATCCTTCTCTGCCACTGCCCGTCGAGCCGAGATCAACAAGGTGCTCCCCTCCGCTGCCGAGGCGATCAAGGACATGAAGGCCAACTCTACTTTACTATGTGGCGGTTTCGGTCTTTGCGGCGTTCCTGATACTCTGATCGACGAAGTCCTCAAAAGGCCAGAGATTACGGGCCTGACCGCCGTATCAAACAATGCCGGCACTGATAGCTCTGGTCTCGGCAAGCTTCTCAAGACGAAGCAGGTGAAGAAGATGGTTGCTAGCTACATTGGCGAAAACAAGACATTCGAGAAAATGTATCTGACAGGCGAGGTTGAGCTGGAATTGACTCCCCAAGGAACCCTCGCCGAGCGATGCGCAGCCGGTGGCAAGGGTATTCCTGCATTCTACACTCCTGCAGCCTTCGGTACCGTCGTCCAGACTGGTGATCTGCCCCTCAAGAACAAACCTGACGGGTCACCGGACATCTACTCTTATCCTAAGGACGTCAAAGTCTTCAATGGAAAGCCTTACCTGTTAGAGGAGAGCATTGCTGGAGACTATGCCTTTGTTAAGGCTTACAAGGCCGACAAGCTCGGAAACTGCCAGTTCCGCCTCGCTGCCAACAACTTCAATGGCGCCATGGGCCGCAACGCCAAGATCACCATTGTGGAAGCCGAGCATATTGTTGAGCCAGGCGAGATTCCTCCCGAAGCTGTTCACCTGCCCGGTATCTACGTCAAACGCGTCATCCAAAGCACCAGCGCCAAGAACATTGAGAAGTTCACCTGGGCCAAGGACGAGACTGATCCCGACGCTAAGGCTGCCCTAGGAACAGGCGAGACCGCAGCCAAGAGGGAAAGAATCGTGAAGCGCGCAGCCAAGGAATTTAAGAACGGCATGTATGCTAACCTGGGTATTGGTATGCCCATGCTTGCCCCCGGCTTTGTCGGCCCCGAAGTTGAGGTCCAGCTGCAGTCTGAGAACGGTATTCTCGGCCTTGGCCCATACCCCCGGAAGGGCGACGAAGATGCCGATCTGATCAACGCCGGCAAGGAAACCGTTACGCTTAAGCCCGGTGCTTCCGTCTTCGGCAGTGAAGAGAGTTTTGGTATGATTCGCAGTGGTAGAATCAACCTGACGATCCTTGGTGCCATGCAAGTCAGCGGAACTGGTGACTTGGCCAACTGGATGTTGCCGGGCAAGGTCAAGGGCTTTGGCGGTGCCATGGATCTTGTGAGCAACCCCAGCGCTACCAAGGTTGTGGTCACCATGGAGCACACCGACAAGAAGGGCAACCCCAAGATTGTTAAGCAGTGCGCGTTCCCGCTTACTGGCCGAGCGTGCGTTTCGAGAATCATTACTGAGCTGGTAAGGCGCTACATTCTACTATTCTGTTCCTTTGATATGCGATCATCTGCTAAAAGTTTTCTTTTCAATAGGGTGTTTTCGATGTCGATTTCGCTCACGGCCTGACACTCATTGAGATTGCAGACGGAGTGACAGTAGACGAGATCAAGAGCAAGACTGAGGCTCCATTCACAGTTGCCGACGACCTGAAGCCGATGTTGTAGACGGCTTGCAGCACCATTTTGGAATGATTGAATGCATTATCAAATAATAATGGGGAGTTTGATGTAACAGTAAGGTATATATACCAAAAAATGGCGGGCTGGAAGTTCTCCGGGATGCTGCGTTGAACGGACTTACCTGTGTCTGAGCATCCTCACGAGGCGTTTTGGGAGAGATAGAATAGCGTTCTTTATCTGGACTTGTATAAACACTTGGAATACAGAAAAATATACATATATATATATACGTATGAGATCTATTTACGTCATCAGCACTAATCTGCTTCCCGCTCTACGATTTGCGACTTTAGACGGCTCATGCCGGCCCTCTATTCCGGCACAGCCCACCAGCCAACTTTACGCCTTGCTGACATATCCGCTATTTCATTCAGCGTATTTCATGTTAGCGATAGCATAACAGTTCGCCTCGCAAAGCTTGATCTCGCCAAGATCCAAAGCCGCCGTTTGTTGCTTTATCGTTCTTCTTTTTTCGTTTCTTTTTTTCTTTCTTACCCTTGCAGCCCTTATGAATAAATCTCGACTTCATGTAGGAGCGCCATAATACCTTTTTTCCCTGTTCTCGGCGGTGCTGTGTGGCCATGAACACCTACGATCCTTCAACCGGCCAAATCTTCCGAGAATGGACTATCCAGCGTCGACTCAACGCCAAGTCCGACCATGGCTGGTCGCGACGGCGGCCTTATCCCTTATTCAAGCCTCGCGGCGCTCGAGGTCCTCGGTCTCTGCTGGACATGGCGATTAATGTCATCGCTGATAATATAGGCGACGTATCGGAAGAGCTGCTTGGGTCTCTTCCTACCCAACTGGTCTGGCGCATCTGGCGCTTTTTGGAAGCAAGGTTCGTTGGTTTCATATTTATGGATGCATTCGATTATTTGAGGAATTGAGCTGGCAAGGGTTGGATTTTAAGCCCAAGGCGATGCAGAATGAGAATAAATGAGTGAAGGTGAAAATCATCGACAACGAATCGCATCTTCTTGTTGCCAATCATTGCGACAGAATAGATTACTAACAAGCTGGATACTAGAGGCGTATGCTTCCATGCGTGGAGGCTTTTCTCAACGATATTACTTCGCGAGGACGATGAGAAGAGCCTTGGGCTTTATCGGTTTCGACAGCACATATGTCGACCCAGTGAAGAGCTTAAATGCTACATTCAGCCATTAACTTCTTTCACAACAGAGTTCATTACCCATCTTGTGCTGAGTGGAGGCTGTCACTTCTCTGTACATGAGCTATTCTCTTTAACAGACATTAAAAATTTGGGCATCCTGGAGCTCATCCAACCAGCGGATGAGGTACGCGAAGTCTTCCCACAAATCAACGACCGCCTCATTCGAGGCTGGACCGAGAAGGAGAATCCATTTCCCTTGCTGAGGATACTGAGGATCTGGGGCGATCAATCCACTACGCAGAAATCCCTGCGCTGGGTTGCCAAGTTCCCTTCATTGGCGCTGTACGATGTCATGGGCGCGAGGGAAGACTGGACTTCTCGGTTTGAAGAAGCCGCCGACGCCGGTTGGGAGGTTACCGACATCACCGGCGGGCAGGAGAATTCCCTACTACGAAATCTTATGCTCTTAGTTCCGGATGAACACATCAACAAGACACAAGACTCGGTTAGAAGCGTCGAAGCCGACTTGGTGACACTCTGCAGTGATTCCCAGTGCGCCATCAAGTTTGTGCCGAATCGGGAGGCGCCACCTCTGTTGAACTATCTCACAGACACGGGCAAAAAATATATGCCCTCTTGGGATCCAGATGCGGCGTCGAGAGAAGCAGGAGCTTGCCACGGCATTGCTTTTGAGGCATGGGCTTTCTGGCTATACTCGTTCCTCGGGCAGCTTAGCGATGACATAGACGTGGCGAGCCATGGCCTTTCAGTGGACCAACAGGCCGTAGCTGGTCCGTTTGTGTTACCATCACGGCCCATGGCATGCTTGTTTCTGGGCCATAGTGGGCGTGGAGGCATCACCTCCAAGCCATCTTACGTGAGCCGCGGCCTGTTTGCAACAAAACGGTATACCTTTACCCGCCCGATGAATGCAAGCCGCTTTGCGACAGAAACATCCCGAGACCAGCAGGAGCAAGAACTGGAGACGATAGCTAGATCGGCTTCGATAACATCGATCCAATCGGAGTCGTCGCTAAAGACGCGGAAGAGAAAGCAGTTACATGATATGCTGCAGTCGCTATCTGGGTGACAGATATTATACAGTCGATGAGAAAGCGACATCATACATAGCAGTATACATTTCAACTACGAATTTATAAGCCTGCTAAAGGACTTCATTTCATTCTTCAAGAGACACTAACGGAGATGCCAGTACGTTCATCAAAAGTAGCTCCGAAGGCATCAACAGTAGCTCCGAAGGCATCTACTCCGTAGCGAGTAATAAAAAAAAAATCAGATGCAAAATAGGTGAAGATATGTACCGCCGAAAAACTTGTCTCGCCCAAACGCAGCCTCCGAAGAGGGAGTATAATGGGTAAGGATGGTAATCCAGCGGAAAAAGGCAATCATCTATCCTCCAGTTTCCCCTCCAAGCGTATCCAAAGGGTGTCGAAACGCAGAGTGAATTTGAAGGAATATTTCTAGTAGGTTTCATAAAGAAAAAGGAAAAAGAAGAGAAAAAAAAGAGAAACAGAAAAAATTTCGTCTGTTAAGAACTCCGGCGCGGGTGGAGTGTTTTCGGAAAAACGTGGCTGCGGCTGGTGATTTTAGGCCCACATATATCCCAGGCCCACGCTGTTTTATTTAAGAGTCAGCCTTTTGTGACTCACCAATTGTAGAGTACGAATTACAGGGCCATGGATAATGGCATTTTCTGCGCCTTGCTGTTAGTCAAGTACATCTTGCTCAGTTGCACAATCCTTTGAGCACTTGAAAGCCCATATCTACGGTACAGCTGTTTCTTTTCTGGTCTCGCTAGTAGTAACACCTAGGTAAATCGTAGCCCACGTTGAAAGACTGCCATACTAAATGGGGGTCGAGTGTGATGCTTGCCAACTTGAAGTCAGTTGGCCAATCGTCTGTCACCAATTTTAAATGCCGGAATGTCTTCTGCATGCATACCTTGGTATAGAGTACTTTAGTGCTACAGTGCTATGGCGTGAATGGACCAACCTGTACCTAGTAGACAAAACACATGATATCGTGCAGCCATATCGTTCCCAACTAACGAAAAAGTGCTATGAGTCATAAAACAGCATCTACTATTACGACTTCAGCAAAAGATCCTCCTTCAAAACAGCAATACTTTTGACTCTATCGCTGTATATTCTACGGGATTGGGCAAGGCTGAGTTGTACTTCTAAAGTACCCCGCTACCCCGCCTCGCCGCCACTGGCAACTTGGAACGCAGTTCTTTTTGCATGGCTCTTATCGACTGTGGCTGACTTAACGGAATTTTCCTATTTAAGCTCCGACACTCCCAATAGCAAGCAAAGTCGGAATTTGTGCCGGCTCGAAGCGACCCCATCCTCAAGATATCAACAACTATTCTCTCTCTTTCATCAAACATTCAAGATGCCTGGTGCCCCTGGATCGAGCTCGCGCGGCCGCGGTGGCAAATTCAGAAAATTTACCAGAGGAGGTAAGTAAATTGTCTACGGGAAATTCTTGAACGATCAAGGCAACATATGGGATTTTCACGTGCTAATATTCAGCGCTCTCGAAATAGGTGGCAAGCACTTCTCCCGCAATCTTCAGCCTATCGATTCTGAAGGTAACCCCGTGAGCATATGGAGCAAGGACGGCAAGCAGAGAGAGGACAACTCTTCAGAGGAATCCGAAGAGGAATCTGAAGAAGAATCTTCAGAGGAGGAGACCAACCAAAGCGCAGCAGCCCAGGCCAGCGCCGACGCCAACCGCGAGGACCGAAAAGCCCAGAAGAAGGCTCGGAAAGAGGCCGCTATAGCGAAGCAAAAGGCTCTCACAGTTGAGGTCGGCGACTTGCCCCCTTCAAGCGACGAGGAAAGCGATGAAGACCTACCTCTACCTGCCAACCCAAACCATTCTTCCTCGGCCCGTAAACAGGCTAGCAAAGTTGCAGAAGTTGAAGAGATTACCGCGGGCGTGAAGAGGCTACCGGCCAGCCGGCGCGAGAGAGAGGCGGCTGATGCAGCAGCTGCAAAGGAGAGATATATGAAGCTGCATGCTGAGGGCAAGACGGATGAGGCCAAGGCGGATATTGCCCGTCTCAAGGCCATCCGTGCACAGCGTGAGGCTGATGCTGCCAGAAGACAGGTAAGGCCTCTCCTCATCCACTATTTTCATATTCCCACCCACTATGGTTTTTATTCAGAATGCTAACTATCGAAAACTTATTAGGCTGAGAAAGAGGAGAGAGATGAACGGGAGAAGGAGAGGCGAACTGAAATCGAAGCCAGAGAAGCCAAACTGCGCGCACTGGCTGCTGGGCCTAAGAAGGTCAGCAAAAAGAAATGAGAGCCTAGGGCCTTTTTCTAGCTTTAGTTTCTGTACGGCGGATGTCTTGGCTTAGCAGACATAAACTACTAAATTCGATATATACTCTTCGAAACCTTGAAATAATGCGAAATTGGGATCTCCAATGCGTAATTGGAGTTATTAAACGTACAAATCATGAACATATTGTGCATAAATAATTTGGCAGTTATTCTGTTATTCTGCGGCCAAAGGCGGGTGATGCTCTCGTGACCCATTCTTTTGAAAGATACGATAAGAGCCGATATGGTATACAGATATTAACCCATCAGGTTACACGTTAATGTGCCAAGACCAAGTATCTCAACATGTAGATACCTTCTGTTAATATCTCTCTTATCTCTTCAAATTTATTAAAATATTTCAATAACTCGTTTAAATTGTGTGTTTTTCTACCAATACAGTAACAGCATCTTTTACAATTTTTCTGACACAAGCGCCATTGTATCGGTCCAGGCACTAGGCGGCTACCCCACAGTGAAATTCGCGGTACTGCAGTGGAAAGGCGGAAAAAAAAATTGGACACCCCGAAAAAAAAATCAGGAAATTTCCCAGCAAGGCATTGGCAGAAAAAAAAAAGCATCAATCACTTCACGCCAACCACCAGCTACCACCTTTTGCATTTTCTACATAACCGGCTGCGGACAATCCCACGCCGTCGCCAGAACTCAACTTCTAGGCGCCTCTATCGTCATTCCGTTCTCTTTCCGTTATTAGCTCTCTATCTACGTTAAATTCCTTCGTGATATTTAAACTAGGATGGCGGACTCATTGCAGGTTCGTTTAAACGTCCTTTTGCTCAGCCCCGCCTGGGTGAATGCCTAGAAGCGGGCTGAGGGAGACAAGATGTACGAATCATGAGCTGACATTGCTATTAGGATCGCTTGCGCGATCATGCAAAGGCGTTCGATGGCTTGCTGAGTCTGATTCCTGCCAAGATGTATTATGGCGAAGACACAAGCGTACGTTGACCGATCTATCCCTACGGACATGACTCTCTCGATCGAGCAGATATCTGGATGTTACTCACGCCCACCATGCGTGTGAAGCGATCAAGGCACCGGGGCTGACATTGGCGATGTGTAGGATCAATGGAAAAAAGAGAAGCAGACGAAGCAGGAAGCAGCAGCCGCTCGCCGAGCCAAGCTAGATCCCGACAGCGCCCTGAACCGCAATGCCAAAGAAGTGATGGAGGAGCGGGCCAAGAGCAAACGGAAGTTGCGGGAAGTGGAGCAAGAAGAGAATGTGCCTGAAGAGGAAGACTATGAATCTGTCGCCGGCGTCGAGGCTGAAAAGCCCCTTGAAGGCTTGAAGAAGAAGAGCCCTGAGACTCCTCAGAAGAAGCCAAAGACCAATGGCGACGTGGAAGCCGAAAGTGACGATGAGGATCAAGATGAGGCAGAAGGTTCCGCAGACACACCCAAGCTATCAAAAAAAGAGGAAAAGCGAGCCGCAAAGCGAGAAAAGAAAGCCGAGAAGAAAGCCGAGAAAAAGACCCAGCCAGAGACAGACGAAGCACAAACTCCAGCAAAAACTCCAGCCAAAACCCCGGTCAAGGGTACTACCGAAACTGCTAGCACGCCTGCGTCAAAAAAGCAGAAAAACAAGAAAGCTACAAAAGAAGCAGCCACACCTTCAAAATCTCAGCCGACTCCCTCAATATCACATGAAGCTGAAATCGATAACTCTGATAAAGCTGATGATCAGATGGAAGGCCTTGAGCCATCCCTAGACTTCTCTGGGCTGCAGGTAGAAGATAATGACAGCGCTGTATCAGTGCCCAACTCCGAACCACACTCCCCAACCTTCGACTCCAACGAGACTGCCAACGGCATTCAACCTGCATCAACAGAACTCGCTAGCACAACCACATCCATCTCCTCCATTGCCCCATCAGAAAAGCCAAAGCATCTCAAAATCCCTGCAGACACTACCGCTCTGAGAGCTCGTCTTGCTGCAAAGATCGAGGCTCTCCGCGCAGCCAGAAAGGCTGACGGAACGAACGGCAAGCCTGTTCGCACAAGACAAGAACTCATCGAGCAGAGAAGATACAAAGAATCACAGCGTAAAGCGCATAAGAAGGAGCTAAGAAAATTGGCAAAGGATGAGGAGCAGAGGAAGCGCGAAGAGGCACTGGCATCCAACTCACCCGGCGTTATGAGCCCCAACATTAGCCTCGACGATGCCTCAGGCGGCTTCACATTTGGACGTGTGGCGTTTGCAGACGGAACACAAATGTCTCATGACCTAAGCTACTTCCTCAACAGGGGCAAGAAGAAGGGTCCCTCAGATCCCAAGACTGCCCTTCTCAAGGTACAAAACGAGAAGAAGCGACTAGAAGATCTTGATGTCGAGAAACGCAAGGACATTGAGGAGAAGGAAACCTGGCTGAATGCCCGTCGCCGCGTCGAGGGTGAGAAGATCCACGACGACGAGACAATGCTCAAGAAGGCCGTAAAGCGCAAGGAGGTGACCAAGAAGAAGAGCGAAAAGGCATGGCAGGAGCGCTCTATTGGCGTCGCCCAATCCCAGCGGGAGAGACAGAAGAAGCGTGAAGAGAACATCAAGCAGCGCCGCGACGACAAGCTGCTACGCCGGTCAGGCAAGAAGAAGAAGGGCGGTTCCAAGGGCGGTGCCGGAAAGAAGAAAGGTGGACGACCCGGCTTCGAGGGAAGCTTTGGAGTTGGCGGAAAACGCAAATGATGAAGACGGCTGTTGAAGTTCTTTGTTCGATAACTTTGTATCTATTACATGGCCCCCCATCATATGAGCCTGCGCGGTAGTTCCCTGGAGTCGTCTCGTTCTTATTTTTTTATCATGTCTGGTTTTCTACTCACACATTTGTTTGGAATTCATCTACATCAAGGCGAACTAGCGTCGGAGGCGCAGGGCAAGGCATCAATTCAAATGTTGACCGTATGGGAGAAGGGGGAGGAGGAAAGAAGGGGAAGGATGGGCTACGGATCATTTGTGGTTTATGTATAGGCCGTTTGAAAGAGGCGGCAATATGTGTTATTGGTGTTGTAGGCTTTTTTATATCAATGAATTAGCTGACGGGAGGTTTTAATACTACATGCAATGAACGAGAAGACATCAGAAAACAAAAGGGAAAAAAGAAATTAGTGTAGAGATTCGAAAGGGCTTTTGGGGGGTTGGTTTAGAAAAAAGCTGTAAATTTGACGCCGTACATTGCGTTCTCCTTATCACCATTACAAAACAATTTCATGCGCAAGCCATACATACAGACACATCCTGTCCATCTCCAAAGTTTCCCCTCCCCTTCCCTCCCCCTCCGGCTCCCTAATTTTTTCCATACCGCCTGCAAATTTCGAAAAGGAAAAAAAATAATAAGAAAAACAAAACAAAAGAAGACGAGTAAATTTAATAAAACTTTCCCATCTAGGCCGTATTCGCTTCTGGATCTCTTCTTCTTCATCTTCTCCTCCTTTCCTTTCTCTTCCTTTTTTTCCCTTATGAGTAAGACCCTCATTCTTCTCCTTTCTTTGCCGTAGCCGTAATTTCATTCAGCCGTTAAATCCCAACAACAGCGAAAAAAATAAAAATAAAAAGGATTAAACCCCTCCCTATTTCCACCCCCTTTTCCCAAGATAAAGTGACAAAGAAGGCAAAGTTAGTTTTTTTATAGATAATATTTTTTCCTTTTAATAGTGAGGGGGGCGAGAAGAATGCAAGAGAGCAAGTGGGAATCAAGGAGGAAGGATTCATGGTAGATTTTTAGAGAAATTTGTATTTATAGAAAGAAGGGGGAATCGGTTGGCCTTTATTTCTTTTGTCATCATTATAAAGTCGAATTAGGAAGTGTTCATAGTGGGTCGAGTCGTCGAAAGCCCTGTCGGTTTATAGGAGCGAGTCGAGTCTGGTGAAGACGCTCAAGCAGGCCCCCACGATTTCGAGCTGCAGTTCTTTATCCTTTGCCTTGTTCACCTCCTGTGTCACATTCATAATTAGCATACAATTACGCGTAAAGAAAAAATGGGCCAAAAAGTGAATCTTTACCTCAGCAATAACCTGTGGCAGGTTGGCTCCGATGCCATTGCCCGTGGCCTTCTTGCCAAAGGGGTACTGGCTGTAGTCCGCCAGCAGCTCGTCCGTCTGGGCAAACGCTCGCTCCCTGGCCTCGTGGCCCAGGGTAGACAGCGCATTCTCCAGAACGTTGGCGGCGTAGGCGGCGCACACCATAGCCACGGTGCGCAGGTAGCGGAAATCTAGGGTCTCGGGCAGGAATTGGCTGTCGTTGAGGACGACGGTGCGCTGGGTGAGGACGTTGCGCACGCGGCGACGAATCTCCTCCTTGGCTCCGCCGTCGGCGACGGGGTGGGTGGCCATGTCGAAGAGAAGGAAGTTACGCTTCTCCGTCCGTAGGATGCCCTTGTCGACCAGGCCTTTGGCTAATCGTTCACGAACCTGCTTGAGCTGGTATCCTATCTTCATCAAGTTCCAAGTTTCGCCTGGTCAAGAAGAAGAGGGAAAGAGCATTAGTCGCCATTGATTCATGCATAAACAGACCATGTCGCCGCCGCACACACAAAACAGTAGTAGCAGTATGGGCGAGGGGGTGGGCAGAGTTGAAGGGCAAGGAGTGTAATACCGCTCATCAGGTCAATCCAGGAGCTGACGCTCATCTTTTCGCTCTGCTTCATCATCTTGAGAGCCTCGTCGAGTAGCACCTCGCCGGTGAGGGTATCATCAATCACTTCGATATTTCGGTCGGCCAAGGGGAATCGTCGCCGCGCCGGGTCTTTCTCCATGGCGATGCGCCCGCGGAACGCAAGTTCGAGCACAATGCATCCTCGGAGCGCGTAAGAGATGTTGTCGTTCCAGAAGGAGAGGTACCCCTAATTGTAAGAAGGTTCGGTCAGCAATTGGTCTCGCCACACGTAGAGACAGCCTCGTTGCATACTTGTTTGTCCTTGAGGCCAAGCAGCAGCACCTCCTCCATCATGGTCAGCTTGGGCTGCTTGCTCCGCTCAGCAGACTCGCTAATGTCTCGAGGGTCAAAGGCAATCTTGTGGCCGTTTTCGCCGCTCTCGTAGCTCGTCTCGGGGCCGCTGTCCCGAACGTCTCGGGTCGAATTGGTTCTCGAGACGCCGTTGCTGCTCTCGCCCTCGGTGCCAGCGACACCGCCGCCGCCGCCCGCGCCGCGGCGTCGCGTCAGCCCCGATGAGGACATGCTGATGGCTCGTACAGGATTACAGCTGCAGTGGAAGCACGTTCGATAAGAGGATGCGCCGATTCTGTCGTCGAGGATGGATTCGTTCGAAGGAGTCCAGCCCCAGACCAGACACGAGTCGGTGAGAATCGGCGTGCGAAGCAACGGCAGGCGAGGGGGGTTTTGAAGTCGAAGAAGCAAAGAACCCCAAGCCAATGCTGGACAGCGCTGTCATGCACAAAGGTATGGTCTGGCAAATCTGCGAAAGGTCCACAGGCGTCTAGCAGGAGAGATGAGGTCCCTTGTGGTGGGCCGCGTTATTCGTCCAGTCCTGAGGCTCTTCTGCCGCAGCGACAGGGGTCAATGCGTTCTGATGGTAAATTCCAGGGCCACAGCGAGCACCATAGCGCTACCGGACACCTAAATATACCGATTGATGAGACGGGCTACGGCGCATCTACGGAACAGCGCACTTACGACAACAAGCGCTAGGGGCAATTTGGAGGGATGTTTCGGCGGGTTTGGGGGGCTTTGGGGGGGGAGATCCACGGGAGCGCAGAGAAAATGGGGCAGCCGCGTGTATACAATTTAGAGCGGTATGTATGTACCTTGTCCTGGACGTGGGCTGTGATTGGAAATGACAACAACAGAACGATTGAAACACGAAACAACTGAGGCGATGAGGCTTGATACGAAGTGATTTGACGGGGAAATAGAGGGCTGTGCCTTTTTTTTTATATGTTTCGGATTATGCTTAATGCATGCAGCATCGTGGTTGTAGTTCAAGGCGCAGCTCTCTGGTGGCATGGCGATACGAATTACGCCGAGTTCAAGAGCAATAGGAAGAGGAGAAACATATAAACAAGGGGAAAAAACATCTCCAGGGCTATTATTAGATCTCTGCACTTCGTACTCTGTAAATTGACGTGATTAGAAACATCTCAACAAGCATCTGCTTAGCCCCGTATCGGACCACCACTTCTGAGATGCTTTTTTATAGCAGCTTACAGGTCCCCTTGCGCCGTTATCTCGCAGCTAATTACTCCGTACTGCACTGATTACGGAGTCCTATCGCCATAGATCGCTTCTGTGCACGTGCCGAGCTCCAGCCTAGAAACTGCCCCATTCGGTAGGCGAACTTCCCAGCGGGAAGCCACGTAAAGGCGCAGTTCTCCACTCTCAACGTCAAGAGGCCATTTCTAGTTCTAGCCTACCTCGACAACAATTTGTCCATTGACTCCTCTTCTGATGACATCTTGCCCGTGTAACATGTTTTACGGCTATTTGCTAATCTACTCGGTTGAATAGTCGGGTGAATTCCTCAATGTGTCCTTCTTCCCGCCTGAGGCATTTCATGGTGTGGGTGTGGGTGTGGACGATGGCGTATGCGTGGTGACGATACTCTCTGGCCAACTCCAGTCGAGGTGGTCTGCTCCAAGATCAAAGGCAAGATTATTATGAAGCACCATAAGAATACCTTCGAGTATTCTACGGCATGTTTGCTATGTCAGGCTATACCAGACTAGGATCCATACATGAATGTTTTTTCAATATGGGGATCTCTAATGAAGCTATATTACGAATGAGCAGCTATGTTTCGGGTACTATATCCGTACAAATATTTCCATACTTGCCTCTACATACGTCTCCGCACTTCCCCTGATATGTGCGTATGTTGACTTCAAACTTTATACTGAGCAAAACTATGCGTGTATGGGTGGGATATCGCCTCGAGTCTCATCTTCCAGGGACAGCTTCACACGTTGACTCTGGATGAATTATGCCATATAGTGGTCACAATGCCCTGTGAGCCTCTACATTCACAGCCTGCTAGGTGCCGGTGATCACTATACTGGGACCCTGCCGCATTCGACCGATGGCCAGCTGCCAGCTGCCATAGTCTTATATATCAAAAGTCTTCGATATCCCTCAACAGCGAGATCTCCCACTTGGGTGTGGCGGGGTCGGCAAGGCGCGGTCGAAATTGAGAGGGCCTTCTCAGTTTCAACATGTGCCACCGACTCAAGCAGCGTCCAGGTCTGGACCTCTCAGACACGGCCCCCAGCCCTGGATTACCGACGTCAGGCCCGGCGTTGCTCGTCCGAGCTGCGGCACCCGCAAAGAAATACCCAAGGGAAACCAGGGCGCGCAGTAGATTCACCGCTGGCGAGAGTGGATGCTGGACGTATAATTCTCTTTTTGGAGTTTTGTTTTGGATACCTTTCTCTTTCGTCTCGCTGCGTGATGTGAGGCATCACGATATGTGACCATGGGTTTCATGTCCAGCAGTACATGGAGTTTATCTTTTATGCGTCCAAGTCTAATTTCCCTGATGCTGGGGTTCAATTCCAGCTTGTGTTCTTTTTTTATAAAAGAAATAAAACTAAGCATATCTTACAGCTGCATGCCCTTAAGAGGAGCTGTCTATAATGCGCCAGCTGTAATATTGCATATCTCAATTAGACTACTGGAATAGCTGATTGAATTACTTTTGTTTATTTTATGACCGTTCCCAATGCGACAATACCAAGATATAGAAAATATAGAAGCCATTCAAACATATCATAATTTGGTTGCGTACATGTGTCAATGCTCCAACATTACCGCTCTCCTTTAAATCCAGCATGTATGCATCATCCATTTTATCTTATTTCGCTCTACAGCTCGCCGATAGAGAAATCACTCTTCATGCATCCGTGCCAACAGTCTCCTTCCATAGGTCATCAAAGTTGATGTTTTCAGTCTCAAATAGCTCGCGGATCTTTTTCGCCGCAGCTTCTTGCTTCTCCGGGCCAAACCCTCCTGGCTGGGTTGACTCAAATTGAACAACCTCGATCCAGCGATAAAACAGATTCTCTTTTCCCATGGCTGTAAGGGCATCTCGGAAGGCGAAAATCTGTCTCCTCTTCTCATCTTCCTCGGCTGCTATGCCCAACTTGAGGTCGTGGCAAATCCAGCCGTAATCTTGGTGGTATACCAGAATGATATTCTTGAACGCATCGAGAGCAACTTCCTTTTTGTCCACAAGCTTGTGGGCCAAGATCATGCCATCCCAGTCCAGATCCCATTTATCATTCATCAGCAGATAGCCAGTCTTTTGCTCCTGCAGGATGGGTGATGTTGCCTGTTGAGTATAAGCGAGCAAGATCTTTTTCGAGTCCGCATCCTTGAAGATATCGCGCAGCATCTGATCCCAGTCCCTGCTGCGGCGGACATAAATCTCCTTGTCCCGGAAACCAACGTTCCACCGCCACACTGTCGGGTTTCCATGAGACTTGCCAAGCACAAATTCAACAGGCCACGGCCACACGAAGATAAACAGCATAAAATCGATGAACATGACAATTCCACGCTTCCAAATCTCCCATGCCAGCTCAGACCACGAGGACTCTTGAAAAGGGAACGTGGTCTCGTTGGGGTTGCCAAAGCCTGACATGAGGATTTTCCAGTACCAGGGGACGATGTTGTACATGCGCCAAACGAAAACAGCTGCGACAGCCACGTTCATGGCCACGGGCACGAGAAACATCTTACGCTTGAAGGCCGCGGGCTTGGAGTCGATATGAGTGATGTAGATGTGCTTCTCCGAGAGCTCACTGATGAAGGGCGCCAGGACCTCCGGGGGCCGCTTGAACGGCGCTGGGGGGTTGCCATTGTTGCCGGATGAATTGGACGCGTTGGCTGATTTCTGCTTCCCGGTTCTTTTTGAGGGAGCCATTGGAAATGATGGCCGTTTTATGCCAGGTAGGCGTGACTCTTTGTGTGATCGACAACCCGGAACCGTGTATGTGTTTTTTAGCAAGTAAGTTTCAGGGGCCGTGTGGTATCATTGGTCCCAGCAAAATTCAAATTCCGACCGCTTTGTAAACTGTATCCACAGCGAAATCGTTATGTGGCCTCTTAAAAAAAAGCAAATAGTTGTAAAGGTGAAAAATTCGATTATTTACTAGATTCAAAAAGAGTATCTACAAAGAAACCCAATTGCCAGTATATATATGAGAACTATGAGATTGCCTTTTAAAATGCTATTCTTCTTGAAGACAAGGGTATTTATCGGCCAATAGCTAAAAGACAGCTGCTTATTGGTCCGTACTAAGTTGCTACCCGAGACAGAAATGAACCTGCAAGTAAAGTAAACTTATGAATATTTGTCTTGCAAAGAAAAAAGAGAAAGAAAATTAAATATGTAGATATTTTTGCAATCTGACTTGTAGTTCAATGGGAAGCTAGTTTGGAAGTGTTAACAAGTAGAGAATTTCTTGCAGCTACAAGTACGGACAATCTCATCCCGAAATGCGCACCCAACTATCACATTTCAACTTCAAGGCTTAAAAAAAAAAAAAAAAAAAAGATCCATATCCCGCTAGCCTAGATAGAACCAGAGCTATTCGACCAGGATCAGGATACCTTCAACCACCACCTTTGTCCACGCATGTCATTTATATCCAATGTCGACAGAAGCCTTGCGTGAGCTTCCTAGTCATCCTCTGTTGCAATGTTGAGGGCTCGCGCGTGGAAGGTTTGTATTTTTGCTGCCCAATTGAGCTCTGTTTTAATGGTGCGATAACTGACATCATACGTTCCAGGATCGCAGCCATCCCTTCGTGTGCGCATTTTGTCGACAGAGCCTAGCCGTCAATTCCAGATCGCAGCATGAACGGACATTGTCGATTTCCATTACCTCGCTGAAACCCACAAGGGCATTACGGGAGCAGGCTACCGAGCACAGCACCTCGTTCTCTTGCCAGACCCGATCGCTATCTCGGACGGCATGTCTCAGTAATTCCGCGAATAATGAGGGGTCTTCAAAGCCAGGGGGATTCCCGGGTGCATTCTCCAGTACCGGAGTGGGAACTTGGGGCGCATTTGCAAAAACGAATACGGCATCAGGCGATTCGACTTTCGTTGATGGATTACTCCCACACGAGCGACAGGCCCGACAGCAATCACCAGTTACGGAGAGCATACAGACGAAGAAAAGCAACGAACCCAGGGTGATTGTGGAAAATCGACAAAGGAATAATGCGCAAACGACTAAGTCAAGATCTGTTCTGGCCGACGTCTTCAAAACAAACCGAGAGCCACGACCTCCGCCAACTCCTGAGTCTTGGTCTTCTGCGGCGCAGGCTAAAGCCGAGACCGAGAAGAAGCCCTCAAGGCTGTCCAATGCCTTCAATCGTCCCGGTACAGCCGCCAAAGACTCGCCAACAAGATCAACAAACAGTAGTCTTAAGACCACAGGGTGGGGCTCCTTTAGCCAGCGCAAGGCTGAAGTAACTCCTCACACCCATGGAATAGACACTCGTGGAAATGAATCTGGCGTCTGGAGCGAAATTACGAAAGCTCGAAAACCTAAGGTCAAATCAAAGCTTGGAGCGAAGCCACATCTACAAGGTCATGAATCTAAGGCCTCAACTAGTAATTCGAATCAGGATCGAGAAACACCAACCCAAGACTTTTGGGGAGAACTAGAAACTAGGGCTACGGGTTTTAGAGGGAAAGGTAAAAGCCAGACTGAAAAACAACCTGCCGATAGGATGAGGACCACGCAGGATATCTTGGACCAATGGAGAGACACAGCCACACCTGCACGAAAAGCTGACGATGATGCTCCGCCCCAAAAGCAAAGACGAAAGTCAAGGCTTGAGCTTGAGGAAGAAGAAGAACCTGCAAAATCTCGATCTAAAAAAGCAAAGAAGCCACAAAGAGATACACGGGCCCTTGATGATGAGGATTGGGATGACGAGACAGTACACCGCTGGGAGCAGAAGCAACGTCGGAAAGCGGAAAAAGAAGCACAAAAGCAGCGTGCTGTAGTAGCAGAGCCACAAGTCGTCCCGATATTCCTCCCAGAATATATCAGTGCATCAAACTTGTCAAAGGCTCTGAAACAAAACGTAAACCCTTTTCTGCAGGACATGGAAGAGATGGGTTTCGAAAACATCACCAGTGATACAATCTTCACAGGCGAGACTGCGGCTCTGATTGCAATGGAATATGGCTTTGAGCCAACTGTTGATACCGGATCCCTTCGAGACCTCCGGCCCCGACCCGTGCCGGCAGATGTCTCGGTTTTGCCATCTCGTCCTCCTGTCGTTACGATAATGGGCCATGTTGACCACGGCAAAACTACTCTCTTGGATTGGCTTCGAAAATCTTCGGTCGCGGCACAAGAGCATGGTGGAATTACTCAGCATATCGGTGCCTTTATTGTAAAGATGTCATCCGGCAAGTCCATCACGTTCCTCGACACTCCTGGCCACGCCGCTTTCTTATCGATGCGCCAGCGCGGAGCAAACGTGACAGACATTGTGGTGCTTGTCGTTGCTGCCGATGACAGTGTCATGCCCCAGACCCTTGAAGCATTGAAACATGCCACGAGCGCCAAGGTACCCATTATTGTCGCCATTACAAAGGTTGATAAGGAGGACGCTCGAATCGACCAAGTGAAAGCAGATCTCTCTCGCTATGGGGTTGAAATTGAAGATTACGGCGGCGATGTGCAAGTTGTTTGTGTCAGCGGGAAAACAGGCCAGGGTATGGAAGATTTGGAAGAGAATATTGTCACACTCTCCGAAATCCTCGATGTCCGAGCTGAAGAAGATGGCATGGCTGAAGGATGGGTTCTTGAGTCTAGCATCAAGCCTCAGGGCAAAGCTGCAACAATTTTGGTCAAGAGAGGAACTCTCCGGCCGGGAGATTTGATTGTTGCTGGCAAGACCTGGGCAAGGATCCGTGTGCTGCGCAACGAAGCTGGTCTTGAACTGGACTCAGCTCCTCCAGGAACACCGGTGGAGATTCTAGGCTGGCGAGAGCTGCCCTCTGCCGGCGAGCAGGTACTTCAATCTCCCGATGAAGCAAAGGCCAAGGCAGCAGTCGAATACCGCTCGGAAATGGCTGGACGCGAGCAAAGCTCCATCCAACTCGCAGAGCAAGAGCAGCGTCAACGAGTAAAGGCGGCGGCGGAAGCCGCAGCCGAGACTGATGGCGCACCAAACGCTACTGCCGCTGGAGAGTCGACTGAGACCGGAATCCTCACTCAAAACTTCACGGTCAGGGCAGACGTGGTTGGGTCCGTGGAAGCAGTTTGCGGAACCATCTTGGAGCTGGGCAGCCATGAGGTGCACCCCAAGATTCTGCGATCCTCTGCTGGCCAGATTACTGAATACGACGTTGATCACGCGGCGACGTCCAACAGTATAATCGTCAACTTCAACTGCACCATCCCGCCACATATTAAGCAACGAGCAGAAGAGGCCAAGGTCAAAATTCTTGATCACAAGGTCATCTACCACGTTGTAGATGATGTCAAGGCGGCGCTGTCTGACATGTTGCCCATGAATGTCTCGTTCCGCGTCAACGGCGAAGCCGAAGTCCTGCAGGTATTCCCTATCAACTTGAAGAAGCGTGTGTTTAGAAACATTGCCGGCTGTAGAGTCCGCAACGGCTCTATCAAGAGGTCATCTCGCGTCAAGGTCCTTCGCAAAGGCGAGGTAATCTATGATGGTACGTATTTAACGCTCCCCTTTCGAAATATAGTTGGACAGTAGCGCTAACAGTTTGGTTGTAGGCAAGATAGACACTCTCAAACACGTCAAGAAGGACGTACAGGAAATGGGTAAAGGAGCAGAATGTGGTATTGGCTTGGAAAACTTTGATGGCTTCCAAGCGGAAGACCAGATTCAGACATATGAAGAGATTAAAGAGAAGCGGCACTTGTAACATACATACGAAAAAATCGAGGTGGCTATGATGACATATAGACGTGTAGATATATGTGTACGATATGGATGGGACATGTACTGGTATACTAGACGCAAAGAGGATATTCTCCTCATGGATTGGATGTGGAAGGCTAAAAATCTATAGAATGACGAAATTTCACCACCAAAAATAATAAATGATCGGCAGTGATATGTATTGTATTGTATGGGCCACTACCATCTACCCGGCGCAGAAACCACACTCGACGAAAACGTCTTTGTCGTAATTGCTGCCCTCGCCCTCTCCTTCTTCAACTTATCCAACCCTATCCGATCTGTAACCGGCGTCGCAGCAATGATGCCGTCAAACTCATCGTCATCCTCGTCCTCATCGCCCTCGCTACCTTCGCCGCCGTCCTCATCGCTACTGTCGCCGCCATTGTCGTTGTCAGAGTCCGGCTCAATGTCCAGGTCTGCTTTGAATCTTGATTGCTGTGGACGGGGTATTGTCGCGGGTTTTTGCTTTTCTTCGACGTTGGGGTTGGGGTTGGTAAAGGTTTTTGAGGCGAGGACTTTGCGGCGGATTTCCTCCATTGCGGCATCGTCGTCGCTGTCGTCTGATAGGGCATATGGATCTTTATCGTCGTCATCTTCTTCTTTGGTTTGATCTTTTTGTTTAAGTGGTCGTTTGCCTAAGTATATGCCATCGACGCTTCCCTCTTCTTCTTCGGAATTGTCTTCGTCGTCTGAACTCTTCTCGTCGGAGTCGTCTTCTTCATCGTCGGAGTCTCTTGGTGCTAATCTATTAGTGTTTCCTCTAGTCCACATATCATCTTCACCCTCCTCTCTACTCTCAGCATATTCCTGCTCCAGCCTCTCCATCCACTCCTCCTCTGTCCTCTTGACGTCAGCCGCGTCCGTGCAAGCCGCATACTTCTTGAGTAAAGTCGAGTTGATCTCCAAGAATGACGGTCCGTATGAGAAAGGCGCCAAGATATGCTCCGCCCACTCCAGGTGGCCGCATATGGCAAAAGCTGCGGCCAATGCCTCGACACAATTCAACCTCCACGGCTTTCCGTAGTTCACTGAATTGGCGGCGACGAGATACGGCAGCAGCCTCTCGCATTTACCACCGACCTTGTTCCATTGAACCTCTTGGGTACGTGCCCACGAACATTCCACGACGGCAGCACCAAACTGGTCCATGAGCTCGCGGTCGGCTGGCGAAATGACCTTCTTGCCGTTGGGGGTGATGATGACGCCGCCGTGGCGCTGGCCGAGGTGCAGCTCGCGCATCATGCCCAGCTTCATGAGCTTCTTTCCAGAGCATCGTTTGGGGTCGCAGTGGCCCAGATCCCAGCAGGCGGCTTTGAAAGCAGGGCGACGGGCTGATGCCTCAGCATCTTCATCATCGTCTAGATGGCGGGGTTGGCGAGGAGGACCGCCGCCACGGCCTCCGAATTTCTTGCCTCTGCCGGCGAAGTCTTTCTTGTGTCGCACCATGTTTGGTTGTCTGTATGTTGGAAATAGTATATCGCTTCGTCTAGCTAAAAGAAATGGCGAATTTTAGCCTGTGGTGGTGCTTAGCAGGCTGGAAATTGAGTTGAGTGGTGGGTTGATGATGTAAGGGAGGATTTTTTTCTTATCGGGGTAAGCAAGGTTAAGGGTGCCTGTGGTGATAGCGGGCTTAGATCTACCCCTCCATAGCCCAAAGAGGGATATCCAAGTGCCTTTTCTGGGAGCTCTACGGAGTAGTATAGCATTTGATACCCTGTAAACTGAAAATGGAGACGATGGCAGCAGTAATAATTAACAATTATCGAACTATATATGGAGTCAACCTAAGAGTATTTTTTAGTCTATTAAAGGTGTGGTGAGATTAAAGGAGAAGTGAAAGGCAAATAAAAGATATTCTGTATCTTGAAGTTGGATAAGGTCATCCATGTAAGACATGCTATTAATACTCCGTAGTGGTCACCTTAGCCAGTGGCTTTATTAAGATATGGTGATTTCCTATTCTAAATATTCTCAATTGGCGTTCAAATACACAGGTAATATGTATGTACTCAGTCAATACTTCGTAAATTGTATATATGTATTTTATTTTCTCTCCTATTGTATACCTTATATATTAGCACTTTAATTCCTCTACTCTGCGGCGCTTGGTACTGCCCGGGCTGCCGGTCCTCTACAGCGCTCCGCTGGCTGCCGGGTACGGTGACCAAACCCCGGATAACTACATAAATCACGGCCAGCAGCTAGATAGTCGTGCTATGCCGCAAACAAGCCAAATACACCACCAACTAGGCAAACTGTCAGCGTTCATTTCACGGCTGCCTCCCCCCCGCCACAGTGACCACATCGCCAGAGCAGAGGCGAATGGATGAGCGAGTCGACAACAGACCGGCGTTTCCACTGCGGCGTTGAAGGAGCAGCGAATAGGCACAGCTTACGAGGTACGAGGCCATCGCTCTGTTCCCGCTGCAGCTCCGGCCACGTCGGCGTCCTTGGCCCTGTTCTAACCCGAGATTCAGCTCTTACAACTCCTGAGCTTGTCAAATCCCGATCCCAATCGCTGCTGTGATCGAGCCTACAAAACGAGAAAGCAAGCAACACTACTTTGCTGCTCGAGTTCGAGATTCGCCACTACGACAGCTCCCACTTGTTTAAGCTCCCGCCAGCGCGCAATACAAACAAATCAGACAAGATGGAAGCTGCTTCTGCTCGCGCTGCGGCTCGCGACCGCTGGAGCGATCCCAGTCGCTCCTCTTCTCAGCTCTTGCGCTTCATCCAGGGAGCTTGCAGTCCCGAAAACTACGAGCCTAATCTGGCGCTCAATCTCGAAATCTCAGACCTCATTAATAGCAAGAAGGGCAGCGCCCCTCGCGAGGCTGCCACAGCAATTGTCAGCTTCGTCAACCACCGCAACCCCAATGTCGCCCTCCTCGCCCTGAGTCTGCTCGACATCTGCGTCAAAAACTGCGGCTACCCTTTCCACCTGCAGATCAGCACAAAGGAGTTCCTCAACGAGCTGGTGCGGAGATTCCCGGAGCGTCCTGCAGTTCGACCGACTCGTGTTCAGGGCAAGATTCTCGAGCTGATAGAAGAATGGCGCATGACGATATGCGAAACGAGCCGATACAAAGATGACCTGGGCTTCATTCGGGATATGCACCGACTTCTGAGCTACAAGGGCTACATGTTTCCCGAAGTGCGGAGAGAAGATGCTGCAGTGTTGAATCCTAGCGATGTGAGTTTTGGCCTCACTAGCGGATGTGCTTTTAGTTAATTGCGCATCCGCATCCATGGCAGATCTAACTGCCAGTTAATACGATGTGATGCTAACTGATCTGACTATGTAGAATCTGAAATCGGCCGAGGAGATGGAAGAAGAAGAGCGAGAGGCGCAGTCCGCCAAGCTGCAGGAGCTTATCCGCCGAGGCGCTCCTGAAGATCTCCAAGAAGCCAACCGTTTAATGAAAATCATGGCCGGTTATGATACTAGGTCCAAGACAGACTACCGTGCCAAAGCTGCTGAGGACGTTGGAAAGATCCAAGCCAAGGCTAGGCTATTGGAGGAACGCCTCGAGGCGTTTAGAACTGGCGACAAGATGGAGGACGGCGACGTTTTCAGCGAACTCGCCGCCGCCTTGCAGAGCGCCCAGCCCAAGATCCAGAAGATGTGCGAAGAGGAGTCGGACGATCACGAGGCCGTGGCGAGGCTACTGGAGATTAACGACAGCATACATCGCACAGTTGAGCGGTATAAGCTCATGAAGAAGGGCGACTTGGACGGCGCTTCCAAGATTGCTGCTGGCGGACCCCCGCCATCGCAGTCAGGAGGATCAACATCAGCGGCAAACGAGCTGTCACTAATAGATTTTGACGGCGATGCGGCGCAGAACAGCGGCAGCAACGGCGCAGCTGGCGCGGGCTCATCGCAAGCCGGTGGGCTGGAGAATGATCTTCTCGGCTTGGACATTGGCGGTCAATCGAGCACGTTTGGACAGGGCGGCGGCATTGCCTTGGGATTTGGGGCAAATCAAAGTAAGCAAAGCAATTCCATGCACCCTTAAGAGCTACTTCTAACAAGCTGTTTCACCATCAGATATCCCTGGACCGGCACTGCTATCATCCTTAACCCAGGGAAGCACTGCCAGAGCGACTGGACAGAATGACACCCCCCCTCCATTCTCTCAGTTCGCCTCCTTCACATCTCCTCCCACCTCTCAGTCCGTTACGCCTCAGCCCAACTACCAACAGCAAGTATCACCCCCAGCTGTCTCTAATGCCTTTGCCTCTTTCTCCACCAGCTCTCCCGCGCCGAAGCCCGCAGCCGTCTCCAACGATGACGACGAGTGGAACTTTTCTTCCGCTCTGCCGACAGAACAACCCGTTCCAGCCAAGCCCACGGAGTTCAGAGGAACCGCCAGCAACTCGGGCGTAAGAACCGACTTTCTGGCGAAGCGGAGCACGGCGGTCAGCAATGCGATCAACATGGTGTTTGCCTTTTCCAACAACACTGCGCAACCCATTAACGAACTTCACTTCCAACTAGCCGTCACAAAGGTTTGTCTAACCATCCGCCTTAACTCAAGATTCATTTCATGTCTTCGTTACTAACTCACTTCACAGGGCTACGAACTCCAACTCAAACCCCAAACAGGCCGCGCCCTCTCTCCCAAACAGAGCCGCGGCGTCACCCAAGAAGTCGACGTCTGGCACACCGGCAACAAGAACCAGCGAGTCGAGGCCGTCAAGCTGCGCTGGCGAATGTCGTACAAGGTTGGCGAGGAGGTGAAGAACGAGATGGGCGAGATTGCAGAGTTTAGCCTTGCGTAAAAAAATTGATCTTACTTACACATTTCTTTTTTCTTAAAAATACTTTACAATTTATTTGTTAATCGTGAATTTATTTAAAAGGAAAAAAAATGGGGAGATGAAGAAGAGAGGTGTCTATTTTTTTGTCTTTCTGTCTGTGTACAGAACGAGTGTGCCTACTAGAAGGAGATATTCGTTGGGCGGAGGCATAGCGGTTGAAGATTTTTGGGATTTTTTTTTTCATACATGTCTCTTCGTCGTCTATAAATTAGAAAGAACACAAAAAGATGAAATGGAATAAAACAACACGCACAATGTCAATGGGAAAAAGAAAAAAAAATGAATCAACAAAAAAAGCCGGTTAAAAAAAAAACACGAAGAAAAACGACCATCTATTTTCACGCCCATTATGCACAATGACCCCATAAGAGAACGGCATTTCCATCCTGTCAGGTCTGAACCCAGTTGAATACTCTTTCCTCTCCCTTCCACTCACGGTTTCTCTCTTTCCCACGTTTGTCCATCAAATCCGTGTAAACGCCGCTGCCGTCAGCCCAGTTTCCCCCCCCTTGATACAGTTTCCCAGACAGAAAACAAGCCAATGGAAAAAAGAAATCAAAGAAAAATAGAACACAAGGTGGTGAAATTAAAGGAAAAAAAAACAACAAATGAAATCAAACACGTGTGCTTTGAAACACAGCCCGTATCAAAACAGAGACACAATGAGCTGTGAATCATGTTGAAGAGAAGAAAAACAAAATCCCCCTTTATCCACACGGAATGTGACAAGTAAAATCAGGTTCTGTATGACCCCTTTGCCATTTCTTCGCAGGGCAGCCAGGGACATGCGTCTCAATCGCAGATGTGGATGCTATCCAGAGGCAATGAAAAAAAAAAGAAGCATCAGCCAGCCATAGCCGCAAAACGAAATGAAGATGAGATCGTGCGTTGGTCGCTAACATTATTTGCACAGGGTTGTCGGATATTAAAAGAAAAAAAAAAAGCTGCTGAATAGCTTCTGAAACGTCACAACATTATGAATTCGTAAATGCCGCAATCTTCCTTTATCGTCCACTCCTCCTTCTAGGAACCAAGTTCGCGGACTGATAATGACGGTGTTGTCGGTTGGAGGGGGAATCCGGTAGCTGACGCCTTGGCCATGCTCTCCCTCTCTGCTTTTTCCCGCTCTCGCTGCGCCTTCTCGGATTTTGTAATGCGAGGTTTTCTTGTGACGGCGCCGCCTCGGGAGCCTGGGCCGCCACCGCGTCCAGCTGTCGCTCCTCCTCGTGTCGCTCCTCCTCGGCCGCCTCCTCGACTTCCTCTTCCGCCTCGTCCACGCCTGGGACGTTCTTCCTGTCTGCAGTTTGTAAGTTAGCGAATCAGAAAACAATCCGACCAAAATGAAATATGATACGTACCCCGCGGCTGGCTTCTCAACCTCTGGAACCAAGGGACCAGAGTAAACGAAGAAGCCATCTCGGCTGGCGGCGGCTTGAGCCTCCCAGAGCAGTTCAGAATCATCGACAAAGTCGTCATCCACATCGTACTGGTCCTCCTTGAAGTTTCGCTTCTTCTTTGGCTTAGCCTGGGCGTCGGCGCCGCTCACTCCGCCATTATCGGGATTGCTTCCCTCACCATCAGACAGGTCGACCGACATCTCATCACCAGACTCGCGACCAGATTCAACCTTCTCCAAAGAGGCCGCGGCCGCAGCAATGCGGGCCTTGCGGTCTCGGTTAGCGGCGAGACGAGGATGCAAAGCGTCCCAGCCATACTGGTCTTCTGCCATGCGCATGAAGTTTACGTATTTGTTAGTTTCGCCCGACGTAATTGGAATCGTGAGAACAATGGTGGGCGTGTCTTTTTCTTCGCCAGGGCGAGCCCTGCCAAAGTCGAGGATCGACCTCTCATCCATCTCCATAATCGTCTCCTCCAACATGTCCGTTTTTGGTGTCGAGACGCCAGTAATGGGTTTTTGTTTTGGAGAGACCCTCTTCACAGGCCCGTTGGCGATCGTGGTGAAATTAGAATGGTCGACGATTGGTCGGGGGGCCGGCGCAGGAGCCGGAGGCGTAGGTGTAGGAGCGTCGCGTTTTATTTCGTGGACTGCAGGTTTCAAAGCAGGGGTTTGGTTGGCTGGGGTGGGAGTCGATGTCTTGGGGGCGTAGGACGGGGAAGGTGGCAACGGTGTGGCGTCTTGCGTTTGCAATCGTGGTTGAGACATGGCAGGTGGGTAGGCCAGGTGAGATTGGCTAGGCGATGGTTTGGTGGTGGACGGCTGAGGCTCAATCATGCTGGCAATGGACGGGGAGCGATGCGATGGCTGCGCCAGTATTGCTCGCGGAGACCCAGCAGCTGAAGAATAATGCGAAGTCATTGTCTCTCGGACGGGATCATAATTGCCCCGGATAGGATCGTAGCTCTGGCCGCTGGTGCGCACGGGGATAGACGTAGGGCTAGCAATGCTATTTGACGGCGATCGAGTAACTGGAGGCGGATCGGCATTGAGAATGCTCTGCATGGAGCTGGGATATCCTTCTCGCTTCTGCATCTTGGGCGAATACCGCCTATCCGGGAGCTGCTGTAACTGATGCTGCGGCGTGGAAGTCAAGGAATCCCCAAGCTGAGGGTGAAGCGAGGGGGAAGACGATGGAGGTCCCGTGCCAGCGGGGGCAAGCGGCCTTGGACTGGGCGCATCGGTATCGATGTCAGAGGCAGGCGCCAGCTTCCTCTTGCGCTGTACGGGCAGCGGCTCGGCCTCTCGAGACTTTCGGGGCTTGCGAGCCTTGGGTTGCTCGGTGCCGTCCGCCGTGGCCTTGGGCTTGACGACGGAACCGGGCTTGCGTCCCGGCTTTTTGCGGGGTACGCCGGCGGCTGTTAGTTGCACCCATTCGCCATCGATGAGCGAGTATCTCTTTGGTGTTTGGTTTCGCGAGCCGGAGGTGGGACCAGGAGAGGTGCCTGGAGGCGGCTGTGACTGGTACTGCTGCGCATACTGCTGCGAGTTCTGGTCGCCGCTGACGACGATCTGATCCATGTCGAGTCTTGAGCGGTCTTTAGCGACGTGGGTACGGCGGGCAGCCCCGTGAGAGGGCGACCCGGGTTCTGAGAGAGAGCCTGAGGGGGGAGAAGAGAGTTCGCCGGCGGAAGAATCGAATCGCGTGGATGCGTCGCCGGCAGCAGCCATAATAGGGCCGACGCGAAGCCGGGAGCGCGAGGAGACTGCCGTCGAGGTCTGACCTGGCGGCAGTGCAGCTGTGATTTAAGCACGCAGCTAGCTTGGTGAGAGAGAGGCCGCCTGTTCGTTTCGAAGTGTGCAGTTGAACTCGATGCGTCGTTTGCAAGAGGGAATTCCCAAAGCGGCAGAGTGAGTAAGAGAGGGTTGGTTGGTTGGTTGGCTTTAGGCGGTATATCTCCCGAAAAAAAGAAAATGGAAATTATGTATTAAAACATAAAAGTTAAAGAAGAAAATATAAAAATAAATCAAACGGCAACAAACAAAGACAACCCAATCAGATGCGGTCAACTAGGACAAGTGACAAAAGAAAGCGTTTGAATCGCAGCCTTGCAAAAGCTGGCAGCAGGCGCGTCAACAAGGCTGCGGGCGATGGTGTGCAGAAAGTGTGACGTTACGTGAGTGGCCGGAAGCCGGACTGGGGGGAGACTGGAAACGTGAGGAGTGGAGCCGCTTGGATTTGCGAATAGCCTCACAAACGGCCACTTGGGCGACAAGCAGCCGGTGGGTTGTGGCGGCTGGTGCGCGGCGGGCGGGCAAATGCACTGAGGATGCGGGGCTGCAGCGGCTGCAACGGCTGCAACAGCTGGAGGCGCCTACAAGATTGCACCGCGTTTGGCGATGAGGATGGCGCTGCGGAGGTGCGAGATTGATGGCAAATGGCTGGCGGATTCGAGATTTTGCGCTCAAATGTGGGTGTTGGGAGAGAGGAAAGGGAAAAAAAGGGGAGAGTCTGAGGGGGGGGAAAGGAAAAGGAAAAAGAAAGGGAAAAAAAGAGGAGGGAGGGGGAAATGATGGGGGATTTGCCAGCTCGGCACGATTTGGGGATGGCGACAATATAGCAATTCTGATTTTCTAACAAAAGACCAGAAAAACGGGGCACGGCCAGCGCGTGGTTTGGGAAAACCTCAGCAGCTCGGTTGACTTCGGTCACGGCGATTGCAGATGGACACGGGAGAATCCAAGCAAAGCAATGCAATGCGATGGATGCCTTGGCTTTGGCTAAGTACAGTACAGTAAGTAGCACTGCGACTGAGTGCTGGGACTTGAATTAAGCAGCAAGCTCGCTGAGGAAAAGGGCCGGGCGTGGGTCTTGACTGTCTTCTGGGGGGTACCGGTATGAATAATAAAAAAAAACAACCAACCTCAGGTAGCACGACTAATTCTCGTTTTTTATGCCGTCGTTGGCGCACAGTATGGAGCACGGAGCGTCGAACAAGCGGAATTGATAGACGTGGTACCACGGCATGTACCAATAGCCAAAGCCGGCAATCCCAAAAAAACGAGAGATGCGAGCCGAAGTTGGCGCGGGTCTGCATTTAATTCTTATTTGACAGGCTAGGCCAGGGTCTAAAAAAAAATATACAGCAGCGCCAGGACCGGGGCTGCACCGGCCAGGGTTTAGCGTCGGATCACGGGACTAAGTATCTGCACTAGGCTGTAGACAGAACACGCTGCGTTGGGACTCTCCAGCTTGTAACCCCGATGGCGCATATCCGGATTGCGATGCCAAGCAATGGATGCGGAGATGGAGCGTCGACAGTTATCGCCTGTGTGATACTGGAACACCATCGGCCCTCGTCAAAATCACATAATCACCCTTCATTCGCAGAATACCCGCCATCAGACGGTGATACACGACTGGCCACTACCGGAGAATTCAGGATGCAAGGTTGAGAAACAGGCACAGTAGCGTGGCCTGATCCATGTACTCGTCGTGCCTTGCGGCACCCCAGAGTCCCCTAACAAAGTTGCTGTGGGGGGGCAGCAGAAGGCGCTAGGGCACTATTGAGATGCGCAGAGTAGGGGGGGAAGCATCGGCCGGCGGGCCAATCAGGGCACGGATTAGACGCGGCACGCACTTAGGCCAGAGGCTCTTAGTGACCCGAGAAGCGCGCTGCAGCCAGCCCAGAGCGGGGCGCTGATTGGCCTTTTCCGCTAGGACGGAGTACAAAGAGGCCCAGATTCCGGAAAAGGGAGCCCCACCCGCAAACCCGCTGCCGGTGTGTTTTTTAATTTTCATGGCTGATGGCATCCAGATAGGCGCGGCCCGCCATGACGGTGGCCATCAGGTGCGCCGTGTTGCCTTGGGCCCGTTTGGGAAAAATGAAAGAAGGATGAAGAAGAAAGAGAAAAAAGGATAAAGAAGATAAAATGAAATGAAAGACAAATAAAATAAAATAAAATAAAATAGATGAAGCGCCATGCAGAATGAAAGTGAAACACCCTGTTGGGGGTTTTTTATGCAGGTCTTATATCTGTCTATTCTTTTTGTTTCTGGCTCTCCAGCCTCCCCCTAAATTAAAGACACTTCCGTCTCACCTCGCTAAAGCCACTGTAACCTTCCCCTCTGCCGATTCAAGCAGATGCCGTTTAAGACCGGGCTTTGTGAACGGCGCGACACTCATTTTAATTTTTAATTTTTTGTTCTAAAAGTCTTCGAAAATTCTTTGAGGTTGTTGTTTGCTCACCTGGCAACTTATATGGCGTCGGGTGTCAATGTTGCCACTATTTTGACTGGTGCTGTGTTGTTTAGGCGCAGGATGTGCACATCACTAAGTACCTAAAATTGGCGGCCATAATTCCTGTGCTGCTGTAGGACCCCTAGCATCAGGTGGTACTAGCTGTCGCTATCGCCGATCGGGCTACGCTGTAATACAGTACCTCCTGTGCTCAATTGTGAATACTTTTCGGATATCGCCATGAGACTAGCGGGCGCAGACAATAATCTGCGCACACACACTGAAGTATTTCTACTGCTAGTGCCAAAGTATTAGGTAATATGTGTTCTCAAGATACGCAATGCCACGATGCTGTCTCACCCGTTTGCATTTTGGCTTTGCGTCTTGTCGACGTCTTGCCAATTAACCCCTGTCATGCACTACGACTTGCTGGGAACCCGCGTGGCACTAATGCAGGTGTGGCGGTGCGCCTGGCTGGCTGGGCCTCCGAAACTCTAGATTTGATCTAGAAATGTTAACGCTTCGGCCAATCGTGGGGGTCCTTGTTTCAACCGCCGACCGATGCCAAGTACACCAAGTACACCAAGTACCTCCCCAAGGTACTGCAAGGTGCCCAGCGACTTGCCGTCAGCCTAATAGATTCCGAATTGATCCCGCGCATGCTGTAAGATTGGTACCTAGTCAATCGCCGCTATGGCGATGCGCTGTGGATAGATAGATTAGTAATTATTAGAAATCGCTTGACTTTGTTTGTCTCTGTCTCCCCTTTTTTAAACTTTACGTGGCCTGAAACAGCCACAGATTGCGAGAGATTTCTGGCCCATTGTAGCAGCTCGCCAGTCATTGCCAGTCTTTGCCAGTCTTTGTGTGGCCTGATCCATAGAACGACCTGAGAGGAAGATAACACGAGTGAAAGTCAATCATATGTAACTAGACCCGGAGCCATGCATTGTTGCCCTACAGAATCAAAAAGGAATGCATGTTCTGCGCATACCTGTATTCCAATGCAGGTAGTACTGCTACCTGCACCGAGGTGGTAGTACTCTGTACTCCGTGCGGCAGCTGCTGTTCCGGCACGTTCTAATGAGCGTCATTAGCTAAGTACTAGTAGACACATGTTTATCGATATGGGTGGGGCTATACCAGCACCTTTCACCCCGCCAACATTTTCTCGCCTGCTACCTGTTGCAAGGCAATTCTAAATCAATAATCAAGACACAGCTGTGCAGCTGCGTCCAACGACATCATGGATCCGACGCTGCTCATTGGCGATATTGTCGAGCGCGACGACAAAGTGGCAAAGCCTGTCGAGTTCCCTTCAGGTCCCATCTCCTCGACTGGGTTTCCTCAGCATAAACGACGATGGAAGCCGTCAGCGTTTAAGCAGCAGCGAAATGGCGGTGCATCGGGCGAGCTATCGACGTCACAACCGAAGCAATCACAATCACAATCACAAGACCAGTCGCTGAGCTTCGACGAGGCCGAGAGAAGGCGAATAGATAGAGAGAATCAGCAAAAGGTCAATGATATGACGCCCCAAGAGATTTCGCAAGCACAGGAGGACATCTTGAAGGGCCTAAACCCGGCGCTCGTACAACGCCTGCTTCAGAGAGCCACCATTGACGAGCCTGACCCAACCTCGCCATTTAATATACCAGATCCCCAAGAACCACAGCCAACTCCATCATCTTTACTTCCTGAAATTCGCGTTGACGACACACCAAAAGCGACTGCCGTTGAAGCCGATCCTACAGAGGCCGTCGAGCCAGAATCAAAACCAAAACCAACACCTCCTCCTCCTGCTGTTGCTCAGGCGAAATCAACCAAGAAAATCGCTGACAACTACGATGAAAACCATGCACCATCGCAGATCCCACCCGACCTCTTCCCAATTACTGATCTTTCAAATTCAACACACTTCCCCGTACCCCCGAGCCTCCCGGACCTAGACCCTTCCGATCCTAATTTCCTCGCCACTCTTCACGAAAAATACTTCCCCAACCTCGCCGCCGACCCGAGCAAGCTGGCTTGGATGGCCCCTGTCCCTACCCAGGATAGTCCTGCCGACAAAGATTCGCCATACTACCCCCATCCCGAGATTAGCGTCTCAGCTTTGCGATTCGACTTCCGTGGACGCTTCCTCTCGCCGCGAGTGAGCCGGTCGATTCCTTCGTCTATAGGTCTCCATCATCACGGAGAGGCCCCCGAAGCCGCCGGCTACACCATTGCGGAGCTTGCCAGACTGGCGAGAAGTGCCGTGCCGGCACAGCGCTGCATCGCGTTCCAAACTCTAGGCCGGATTCTGTATCGCCTGGGGCACGGTGAATGGGGAACCTCCCTGAATCATCCAATTGCCATGGGGGTTTGGAGCGCCGTCAAGGAGGGCCGGGTGCTGGAGAGTCTAGCTGAGGCGAGCATGGGCGAGGGCGGGCACAGGGGGAGCCGGGCGTACGCGGTGGAAGCCCTCTGGCTGTTTGAGAAGGGCGGCTGGCGGGAGAAGCTGCAAGTGAGGTAGTGCGGAAGAAGAAAAAGAGGCGCTTCCAACGATACCACCATGTGCTGTTTTCTAGATGCGAACCTTGTTATTGTGGCATTTACATCTTGAATATGAGATGGTACCTGTACCTGGGTAGATCTCGCCAAAGAAAGTAGATTACACGTGATGTGAGAACTTGCTAATACCTCCCAACGCCAACAAGTTACTTGTACGTATGTACAGGTATTGCTAGCAAAAGGTGTGATTGTAAGCTAGAGATGCATCGTATTAGAGACACAGGAATAAAAGATGTCTACTAGTCGCAGTGTGTTGACGTGTATGACTTTCGAATATTACTGTTCAAAGGGCCCTATGACGTGTACAAAGAATTAATTTATTTCATGCCCCTAGTCCGTGAGACTAGTGAATGTAATGAGTTGTCCACAACCACCACAACGACTAGGTTCTGAACTGGGATCCTACCCTTCCTCATGCGGCAACCCGGACCGCTGGATACTACCTGGGAAGTCGAGAATAAATGCCAGCTCAGTGTAATTTACTGCATCGGGCTTGTGCGCGCGATGGCGTCCAATGACAATTTGATATCATGGGTGCCAGCAAATGCGCGCTGCATGTTATCATTGCAGCTGGTGCCGTGCCTTGTCCGATAAGAGATCAATGTAATGAGAAAACAGGCGATACTCTTGTGAATATAATTCAGCCTTAAATTGGCCTAAGGTGAATATTCGTTCACAGTATTATTACTACCTAGGTAGATAGATACATTAAATATTCAAATAAACCAATATCCAATATCTGTATAATTGATTGGAACACAGAGTTTCAGGGCTTACTTAGCATCAGTGACTGGCTGGCTACAAGAGCACAGTGGCAGAGGCAGTGAGAAGCATCCAGGCACTGACTGATTGGCTGGGCAGGCCCGGGCACCAATGGCCATTCCGTCCCAAGCCCAGGGATTGTCAAACTTTTAGCGTGGCTTTAGGACTTGGCTTTTTTTCACTGTCTGCCCCTAAAGCCTTGCGGCGGCGGCAGCGGTGGGGTTCGACAGTGAAAAAAAAAAAAAAACATCGCCCACACTTTTGCCGCCACTGTCTTCTCTTGTATTCTCCAGCCCACAAGCAACACGGCACCGCCGTCGCCAGCCAATCTCTCCCCCTCGCCTTGGGTGCTTGCAATCTTCTTCCCTTCTCTCTTCCCGCTCCATCTTGTGCTTTGGACTCTGTCGTTTTAGCAGCGCGTCGTCGGTTTATTTTCCTCCTGTTGAGAATCTGACGCCGCTGTTCCGCTCGTGCCCGTGCCCGCCGAAACTCCTTCGATCGACAAGGCAGTGACGCTTCTCCCACCACATCACGACAAACGACCGCAAGAGAGGAAGCCCTGGGCCTCACCGACATCGAAAAAAAAAGAGTCGACATCTGACTTTTGTTTTTTTTTCCACTGCAAAGAACCTCAGCAACGATAATTGTTATTGTTGCCGACCGGCGGAAGTCAATCCCCATCAGCTTCCACCCTTTTTTCCTTTGACGCCCGCTGCTTGCACAGCCTGTCAGGATCTTCTGCAGTGCGGAGAGTTCCCATCATCTCATCAAAACAACCCCCTTTTTTGGCTCGCCTGCGTATTCATCCGCAGAAAGAGAAGAAAAAAACATCACGGTTCAATTGATAGATACCAGAAAGAAGCCAAGCCAAGAACATTGATTTTTGCAACGACCGGCAACCATCCAGACCTATTGCAACCCCAAACTTGTTTTTTATCCAAGGAGAATCCTGTGACTTTGACTAGCCATGGCACCTCCTTTGCAGTTCGCCTACCGGACCCAGAAGACCATTGGCGTCTTTGACGCCGCTCCGGTCTACGAGCCCCTTTCTGGGTTCACCAAGCCCGAGGGAAACCTGCGGTGCTGTGCCTACTCACCTTGTGGCCGCTACTTTGGCTGGGCAACGCCTGAGGCCGTCAGCGTAGTAGAAACAGCCGGCGGCCAGCTGGCATTGAATCTGCCCATCATCAACGTCTACGAGCTCGGCTTTTCGCCCCTAGGCACCTTTCTCATCACCTGGGAGCGGCCGGCTAAAGACGAGGCCGGAGATGCCACCAAGAACCTCAAGATTTGGCGCACCGTGGAGGAGGGCATTGACGCTGCCGCAAAGCAGCCTATAGGCCAGTTCGTCCAGAAGCAGCAAAGCGGCTGGAATCTACAGTATACCGCCGACGAGGCCTACTGCGCCCGCCTCGTCACCAACGAAGTGCAGTTCTTCCAGAACCACGATCTCGTCACAGTGTGGAACAAGCTGCGCGTCGAGGGAGCCACCAATTTCGCCGTGGCTCCCGGCCAGGAACACGCAGTGGCTGTCTTTATCCCTGAGCGCAAGGTAAGCCTCATCAACAAGATCTGATCACTCAATGCTTCTGTTGTGCATCGTTATTCTAACACTTTGACATGTAGGGATCACCCGCCGCCGTCAAGGTCTACAACGTACCCGCATTCCAGAACCCCATCTCTCAAAAGACCTTTTTCAAGGGAGACAAAGTGCAGCTGAAGTGGAACAAGCGGGGATCCAGCCTCTTGGTCTTGGCTCAGACTGACGTGGACCGATCCGGCAAGAGTTACTACGGAGAGACGACGCTATATCTGCTTAGTACTAACGGTTCTTTGGATGCTCGCGTGACCTTGGATAAGGAGGGTCCCATCCACGACGTTTCGTGGTCGCCTTCTTCTCGACAGTTTGGCGTGGTATATGGTTACATGCCAGCCAAGACGACCATTTTCAACGACCGCGGCGTTGCGGTGCACTCGTTCCCCCTCGGACCCCGCAACACCATCACCTTCTCGCCCACCGGCCGCTTCGTCCTCGTTGCTGGCTTCGGCAATCTTGCTGGTCAGATCGACGTGTATGATCTGGAAAAGGACAACCGAAAGGTTTGTACCATCGAGAGCGGCAACCCAAGTGTGTGTGAGTGGAGCCCCGATAGCCGCTACATCATGACGGCCACGACTTCTCCCCGACTGCGTGTCGACAACGGTGTCAAGCTGTGGCACGTTACCGGCGGACTCATGTACAATGAAGATATGATCGAGCTGTACACTGTTCTGTGGCGACCCGCCACTGAAGAGAACATCGAGGGCGGAGATCCACTCACCTCTGTTCCAGCTGCGCACACCTCCGCCGCGGCGTTCCTCAGCAATGTCAAGACTCCGAGCAAGCCTGCCGGAGCCTACCGACCGCCCGGCGCTCGTGGATTGGCCACACCGCTTCACTTCAAGCGCGAGGATGAGGGTGGTGCTGCTCACATGGTCAGCAATGGAACTCAGAACGTGAATACCAACGGGTTTGGTAGACCTCGACGTGGCGTTCCTGGTGCTGAACTGGCCGAGGGTAATGCCCAAGGCGGCAGGACTGTGCCCGGAGCTGAGCCTATCAACGAGGATGGCTCTGCGAAGAAGAACAAGAAGAAGCGCAGCAAGAAGAATAACCAGCCCGATGGTAAGCTGGAGCCTGAGCCGAACGGAGGAGCCAGCCTGGCCCCGCCGCCTCAGGAATATGGCGGTAGCTCCGGTAACGAGGGCCGCAGCCCGGATAGGCGTGGAGTGGCCGGCGGCAACCAGAACGGTCGCGGCTTCAGAAGCCGCTCTCGAAACAACACGGGAGGTCGCAGCCGAAGCAACACTCAACAAGGTGTCCGAGGACAGAATGGAGGCCCAAACGGACAGCAGCAACATCACCAGTCCGGTCCTCCTCCTAATGCTCCCACCGAACCCGCCGGATCGCAGAATCCCAACGCCAAGAAGATTCGCAGCCTGCAGAAGAAGGTTAGAGCCATTGAGGACTTGGAGATGCGACTTGCTGGAGGTGAAAAGCTTGAGGATACCCAACTTAAGAAGATTTACACCAAGACATCCGTTCTTAAGGAGTTGGACTCTCTTGGTGGCGAATCCTAAATGCATTGAACCGATTGGCTGAATTTGAGAGAGTTATGGGAGACAGGGGGTAAAGACGAGAGGAAAGGAAAGGAAAGGAAAGGAAAGGAAAGAAAGTTTTTTGTTTTGTGGAATTGGGCGTCCCATAGGCCGGCATTCTTCGGCGGTGGTTTTCATGGTATGAAACATTTCGGTTAAGGGCTATTACTGAGCGGCCAGGTAAAAAAAGCAAAAGGATAGTGGCTGAGGGGACCTGGGGATTTGGGTTTTGTACACCGCTGCAACGCAAATGTTTCTTGGACAAAAGAAGAAAAGAGATGATGCTTGTATCGAGGACTTCTCTCGGGCCACTGTTGCCGAGGCAAAACGGTTTTTTATGTCGGTAAATAGTTATGGAAATGGAGACTATACACGCCTGGTAGGTGGTATTTCTCTGAGGATTGCTGCCCTGGAATTTTTAGATCCATGGGGTACGTCGACAAAGGGGCCTGCTGAAAGGAGGCAGGTGGTTGTTGGCAAATGTCATGATGCATAATACAAAACGTACATGTTGAGTTTGAGATTTGATTTCTTCTTAGTGATGATTGGCATAGATGAAGATGTGTGATGTATGTGTCTGGATTCATAGCTTTGGAGTCTTAAATAAGGTGTATACGTATTCTATGGCAATACTAATAAGTATTATCCGCTATTATGATGTAAAAGTGCGTTCTTTCTCTTCCTCCCCTTGCTCTCCTGAACTGTTAGCTTTCGACGCTGTCTTTGCGAGTAGTGATCTCTTCCCCGAGTGCTCTTTATATATCGGGCCGCTTGCACCGTAATATCCGTTCCCTTCCTCAGCACCAGCTATTCCCGTAAGCTGCTGACTCTGGACTCCGTCGAGACGGTCTTTTTTACTATTATTAATAGGTAGAGTCCCTCTCTTCCTCAGATCCTTCTCAAAGAAGAAAAACTCGAGACCTTTGTTGAAGAGTTCTCTTGCCGCTATAGCCAACAGCACTACGGCGGTGGTTTGACCGAAATCCCACTGGTTTTCATACCTGTGGCCTTGTAATTTCCCTTGGTTAGCAGATCGCAAGGCCAGCGCCATGTATAGATGGACGGGAAATTGCAAAAACGCGAGGATTAGAATGGAATGACGCCAGCGAGCGCCAGAGATAGCAGCGGCGATCATGACGAGAATCATCCACGAGGCAGTGAAAGAGACGTAAACTTTGTCGCTGAGGGGGTGGTGTGCGCTGGGGCCGGTGATGAGATGAGAGAAATAGCAGCGGCCTGGTGGACGGTCCAAGGCCCAGTCGTCAAGGGCGAGGCATAGCAGGATGGTGAGTACGAGATACAAGGTGGCGAAGAGATAACTTGCGCGATGACGGGGGGTGAAGTGGGCGGAGCGGAAGCAGGCGAAGTGGCGGGTGAGAAGGTGAGCCCAGTCGTGAGAGTGAGTTGAGCGATGGAGTTGGACGTTGCAGTATGTCCAACAGACGAGAGCCGCAGCACTAGAGACTCTATGTGTTTACGGTATTAGAATGAGGATGAGAATGAGAAGAAAGAGTTACATAAGAAAGGGGGAAGCTTTTTACCCAACGAAGCTGACAATGTCAAATACCAGATGCAGATGATACGTGTCGATATCAGCCGCACTTGAAAAGACGGAAATCATGTACGACGTGCCGATGACCATCTGGATGTCATTACCCACCATGAGGATATCAGACACGCACTCGAGACGCTTCTGCTCAATGGCGAATTCGATGCTGTCGGGGTGATGGCCGCCGTCGAAGGAGCCGCTCTTGGAGAAGAAGAAGGCCCAGAGGGCGAGGAAGAGGGATATTATGGCTTGGCCGACGAAGCCAACGATGATCTGAGGGAGGAGGGTTTGTGTGTTTAGTGGTGAGAAAGGAGAGGAGAGTTGAGTGGAGGAGGATGCACTTACACCGATGCCGGCGATGTCTGGTCTGCCTTGGCCGACGAGGATGCATTCTGGGGATGAAGCTCTTTCTTGGAGAGGGAGCATGGCCTTTGGATGGGATTTGGGGGGTGGGATGGAGTGTTGTATTAATGACGACAGTTGAGATTGAGGGGAAGATAGTTACTGTTGAAGGTATCTTAAAGCTTCAGAATTGGAGTTAATTAACATTGAGCTCATTCAGTAACCTCTGCTCGGTTTTATATCGTTATGGAATAAGATAGCGTTCTCATGATGAGTAAATTGATGAGTAGAAGGATCCGACTAGCTCATTCACCTGCAGTGTGCTCGCTTCTTCTGCTCATGTTGAGATCGAGGCTGTTCATCTTTGTTCTCATTGGGCACTAGCCCACTAGAGGCGCAACGAGGCACAGATCGAAACTTAAATTTTATTCGATCCTGTGTCCATTTAGTGCCTGATCTAAAACCAATTTTATCCCTTTTTTTCAGGTAGTTTTAGCTACTAGTGAAATGGGATGGATTAATGCGTAAGAGACGGAGAAACCGTGGCTCGGGGTTGGAAGTTTTTGTGTAAGACAGGTTGACACTTCGCGGGTGAGAATGTGTGGCTACTGTGGCGGGGATGTTTCATTAGCTACAATAGCGAAGTAAAGGGATGACAGAGGAGAATTAGTAGATTAGAGCTTAAGGCCATTAACTAGAGGAATTTGAAGAGTAAGAGGCTGTGATAATTACATCTTTCTGTCACATCGCGGTGAGCTGGAGGGTTAGAAGAGAATTGGTCACCATCTACTTCCCGCTGTCGCTCGCATGGCGTTCTAGAACGGAGCCATAGATTCGGATCAGCGTGTGGGCCTCAGCCGACAGAAGACAGAAGACAAGCCAGCCTCTTAACATGCCTCGATCAATTGCTCCCGGGCGTTGCTATTTAATAAATACATTTAAAGGTCAGTGAGATGAGTCATTAGTTATAAAGCTTATACATGAATTATATACACAGTATTAAAGACGATTGCGCAATATAGATAAAGATTAATATAAAGACATAAGTGGAAAATTAGATATGTGATTGATATTGAGCTTGATAACATACTATTACCCCTTAAACTCGGCATCCAAGTCATCGAAAGAAAATTGAAAGCATAGCATTTGGTGTGAGCCAGTACTAATAGCACAGAAGTTGTCATGCTCTGCGAATCTTTTAGGTCGATACTCTGGGGGAATTCGGAGAACCGGCTCCTGCTTCCTTAGAATCCACGCCCCGTCTTTGCTGATATCGAGTTCAGGTGCCTTATTGCTGCAAACGAACCCTTGCTCTTCAGAAAAAAGGGTAAAGAGTTGCTGTAATTGCTCAGCACACACTTTGGGACCTAATATTGGATCAGATCTATCGGCTGATAATGGCTCCAAGTATCCCTCAAGGATTTGGAGACACTTTCCTGTGGATGGATCCCAAACATTGACGTTGCCAGCTGATGATACGGACCACAGTTGCGTGCCATTTGGTGAAAATGCTATTTCTATGTCATCTAGTGTGTAGTCGAGCTTAATTGCCTGTAAACGTTTTCCTGCCTTTAGATCCCAGATCGTAATGGTGTAAGTGACCATCTCTAGGCGAGCATATCCTAATGATGCCAACTTCGTGCCATCTGATGAAAATGCAATTGAAACGATAGTTACTCCTTGGTCCTTGAATTTCTGCAAACATTCGCCTGTAGTCAAGTCCCAAAGATTTATGGCACTGTTCGCATCGCCTGCCGCTAGCCGTGTGCTGTCTGGTGAAAACTCAAGAGACATGGTCGACAATGGGGTTGGTATCCAAAACGTTCGTAGACACGCACCTGTGGCTGGGTGCCAGATCTTAATAGCATCACGTGAGCGAGATGCCAACCACGCACAATCAGGCGAATACTTCATCATAATAATTTTGTTTTCATGACCCCCAGGCTTCTGTAAGGGCTTGCTAACAGCCAGATCCCAGACCCTGGTTGTTTTATCCCCTGCCCCTGATGCCAGCTGCAAACCATCCGGCGAAAAGGCCAGTGAGCATACTTTACCTGTATGACCTTCAAACGTCTGCAGGCATTTGCCAGTGGCGAGATCCCAAACCTTCACGGTGTCGGTTCCTGATGCCAGCCGCATGCCATCAGACGAGAATGCCAATGCGGATATAAGTGTCATGGAACGTTCGAGTGTCTGCCAACGTTTAGTGGCGAGATGCCAAACTGTGATGTCGTCGAAATTGGATACTAATGCCAGTCGCATACCATCAGGCGATAATGATACCCAACGAATAAACTCTTTGCTACCCGTGCCGTGGTGTATGATCTGTGTGTGTTTGCCAGTAGTAAGATCCAGAACCTTGAGTGATGATGTTCTCCGCTCCGAAAGTGCCACTAACTGAGCACCAAATGCTCGGTGTGTGAACTCTGGTACACTCGTACCAGTCCCTGAGTCCCAGGTTTCAACAGCGTCACCGCTAACAGTCGATGCAAGTTGCGTACAATTGGATGGAAATACAATTCCATGGAACTGTTCGTCTGAGCGACTTCTGTGTGTCTGTAGGTCCATATCTGTGGCTAGATGATGAATCTTAATAGTATCGGTGCTCAAAATAGCCAGACGTGCGCCGTCTGCAATAAAGCTCACCGATCTAATATTAGTTGTAGCTTGAATTGTCTTAAGGCGAGTACTTGTAGTCAGATCCCAGATCTCAACGCTTTCGCAAGTAACCAACGCCAGCTGATTCCCGTCTGGCGAAAAAGACGCTTGTCTAATTCCTAGCCTAAATATATGAGTTTTAATATGATCAGATTCGAATGTTCGTAAACACGCTCCTGTGGTCAAATCCCAGATCTTAGTAGCGCCATCCCTTGAACTCGTCGCCAACTTCGCGTTGTCTGGTGAAAATACCACCGACCTAACAGTATCTTCGTGAGCCTCAATTATTTGTATGCAGGCACTCCAATCTGACCGCATCATAGGCTTAGTAATGATCCATTTTGGGCATTGTGTCGCTTCCAGTGTTTTTCTGAGCATGCTTTCAGTTGGACAGAAAATGAGAGCTGAAGCGTAAATCTGAATAGGAAAATTTTCAATTGTAGCCCTATGCTCGGAGACGAGCCGGTAGGCATCTCGCGTGAGTTCAAGCATTTGATTTGTTTCCTGCCTTATTTGAAGCACGTGTTAGACCATGACTTGCTTTTACTCATATTTCTAAATCTCCTTCCCAATATCAACCTACCGAGGCTTTTGACTTCTTTGTAGGCATCATGGCCTTTAATAGCCATCCGAAATATTGCGTTTTACCCATCTTTTGTGGCTCAGGCGACTCAAGGATTTGGTCACCTTCCTCCCTACTTGCGCCATACTTTGCAATCAGGTTACGGAGTTTCTGAATAGCAATAAATGCCTGGGGAAGCGACTTTAGCAAAACCATTGCCTCTAACCAATATAAATAATTTCGTTGGAGGAATGGGTGAAGTATTCCAGTGTCTTTCAGGCACTCTCGATACTGGAATTGCTGAGATTGGCAGCAGTGAACTAGATGTTCGACCCAAAATGCACAACAATATCCTTTAGGTGTTAAAGGATTAAAAGCTGGCGGATTGATATCATCTATATGTTTTCCAGGTGATCCGATGGAATATATATTCTGTTTGAGCGTTTTATCCATTTCAGAAAGCGAAATTTCAAACATCCTATAGTGCTGGTGCTCAATACCTAAAGGCAAAATGCTCCTATCCGCATTCCGTACCATGTAGTCCTTAACGGATTGGTGAATGAAGTAGATCGTATCGTCTTTGATGGATATAAAAGATCCACAAGCTTTGATTAAATCTGTGATATCATCTGTATTATATGTAACCTCCAATTCGCTTAACTGTGAGATGACAAACATGTATAGTTCATCCAAATGTAGCGGCCGCTCGGCAGCTGTGACTGTTGCTAGTAAAACCAGGCAGGTGTTTTCATCTTCTCTCCAGCTCTTTCTAGCACGTTTCATTATTTCGTTGTAAAGATTTTCTAGACCTTCTGGCATTTTTTGCAGCACAGTTTCTATATGCGGACGTCTCGTGTTCCGCAACTGTTGGACAACAAGTGTTACCCATAAAAAGGTGCCATTTGCCTTGACTTTTAGTGAATTCATCGTTTTAATGCGAAGATCAGTATCATTCTTCAGCGCCTTGATATTCTGAACACAGTGGTCGATATATATATCAACAGCTTTAGAGATATGTTCTGAATTTCCGTCCAATTCTAGCATCAGCCTTTGGTTGGCTTCGATCGCATTCAGACCCTCTTCTATCTCCTCGTCATGTCGACTAGACAATAGCCATTTAACGTGGCTTCTTGTGTCTACAATAAGATCAAGGAGAAGGCCCAAAGACTTTTCACGCTGACACTCATCGAGGGCATCAATAACGCAGGTAGGGTCTGTTATGCATGGATCTGTGATGACACTTTTAAAGATCCTGCACAGAAAAAACCATGCGTTTGGTCCTTCTAATTGTTCCTTTGGTTCCTTTTCGTTTTCTTTTCGGATATGCGAAAGAAGCTTGGGATGTTGGCGAAGGAAAGAATAAATTAAGCCTCTGATAACAGCAGTAGCGGTATTGATTCTATTATCTGTGCCTTGGCAGAAGAAGTAGGTAAATCTTCCCTGTAATTTAGGGTCTTTTTCGAAATCTTCGACAATTCCACAAAGAAGCATTGTCTTGCCTTTTCCAGGGTCCCCTTTAATCCAAAGGACGCCATTGTCTCTGGTATGTCGCCATCTCGTAAAACACTCGTGCTCTAGGATCCAGCAAAACGATTCATATAGGAAGGGACCTTTAGATGCAAGAATTCGTTCTTTATCGTAAATAGGATTTGTTTTGCTAATTTCTCGAAGAAATGTATCATCAGCGTTAGAGTGAGCTTCATAGCTGGTCAGTAGGGCCGTGGTAGGAGGGATGGCCTATAGAATCTAACCGGCATTGAAAATGTTTGTGGTTCTGGTAACATTTCCTTGATATATTGTTGCATAATCACCAACATGGTTTCCTGAAAACAGACGCACAGCCTCCATTTTTCTGCGATAGGCTTTGTTGTTTAATCATGTTGTTGAGTATTAACGCCTCACATACGGTATGCGGGGTTATGTTAGGAGGAAGATGACAGCCGGCTCAGCAGCCTCGCGGTCATGATAAGGAACACACAAGGCTGATATTAGCGGATTAAGTAAAGGCCGAAAGGCCAATAACCGCAGTATTCATTTATATTCACTTTTCAAAGTAGCCCAAAGCAAATTTATTATATGCATCTTCACCAAGAATACAAGCGTAACATACGAACAATTATATTACTGGTAGAGACTTCAACATTATAGACCGTATCAATTTCTCTCAATATACTGTATTTAGTAATAAAAGCCTTAAAAAGATCATGCTAAGCATGCTTATTCCTGTTTTGGTTAATGTATCTATCTTGTCTGTCTTTGCCCATTATGTTGATAAAGAATGCTAAAGGAATTAGAACCAACCAGTTGAAGAATTTCCTAGATAAGTTATGGGCCTTTTTTTTCTTTTGCATTCTTATAGGATTGGTTCTTGAAATGCAATATCTATCACTAAGCAAACGGGATCAGAGATGGACGACTAGGGCGCTAGGCTCGGACTGTAACGATCCGTTATACCATTAAGCCAACAGGGCAAAAGATTAGGCCAATAATCACTATTGTAGCAATTAATGTAACGGAACCAGCTATTTATAAGGGATCAGCCTGTTACGATAAGCCAGTTCGTAACACGGACCTTGTGAGCAAAAGCAAGGCAAGTTGTATTGTGTTCTAGAATCTCTGTGATGATGGAGAACTAAATAAGGCTACCTAGCGAAAGGGAATGTAGGCAGAAATCATAGTGACAGGCAGTCACCCGATCGGTGCTAATCCCATGACCTGTATTGAACTCAATTGAGATACATAGGGCATATATCTTAATAAAGCCAAGTCCTGAGATAAGCAGCAGACTATAGAAAACAGGTGTATATGAATGCCGTACTTGGATTCGCCAAGCACATTGAACACATGGGGTCACAATGGTCTGATGGAATATTTTACAGATTAATAGTTGGCGATAAACTCACCAATTCACACCACACGGTGGAAAAGTTGTTCGACATGTACTGAAACGCCATCTTCGAAAGCGATAATATTGCCATAACACTCCCACCACTCCAGTTGATCAATATGCTCGTGATACTGGGAGCGTTGACTTTGTGTGCTCACGCAACACTGGCATTTAGGGAAATGGGATGAGTTGTATAGTCAGAGAGGAGCATGTGATATACTTACAACACAATATCGTCTTTTTATTCTATGTGGACTATGTTGGAGTACTAGAGATTGTACTATCCCATGCCTCTATCAATGAGATCCATGTAACTTAACTCTGAGACACTACGATAAATGGCCTTGCTAGCATGGCAATTATCTGCTACTTTCTTCTATTTCTCGGTACTTTGCTATTCTCTTCTAATTTCCACTACCTCTTGTTACTTTCTGCTAGCATCTTCTATATCAATCTACTTCCTACTACTTTCTTCTAATATTAAACATATGCAATTTACGAGTAGCTGGTAGGAGATGTTCTTAGAGGCTCCTTATAGGTACTGGTAGATATCAGGTACTCGGGCAAGCAGTAGACATAATAAACGAGATTGCAAAAAGAGTCTTATAATATATATAAATAGACTATAATAGCAAGGGTAGACATAGATAGAGATATAAAGATATATCTTATATTATTTATAAATAGACTACCTATAATAGCAAGGGTAGACGTAGGTAACTATGTAGAGATCTATATATATATAATATGCAGAAGTTCTCTCTCCTAGCTTCATAAAAAAAAAAAAAAATACACTAGCGGTTCATTAATTGTAATTGGCAAAACATGCCTCTCGGACCATTTGCTGGGATACTAGGATCCCCTTAGAACCACAGCATTCCTATTGTGAAATACCTATATTTAGTTATTCTACAATGCTATCGACCTTCTTCTCCTTAAGTAATCTAGATAGCTAACTTGTGTAACCAATCCGGGGAATTTATAGATACAGGCCATAAGTTCAGAGATAACTACACGAGCCCCGTTTCTAAGCTGAGGCGTAAATGCGAAATGCGATACAGATAAATAATTTTCATAGGACCAGCCAACCAATGGCTTTGAGTACAGTAATTGCCCCTATTATTATGAGGCGTCTAAAGAATCGTATAATAGTGTTCGTGAAGCTCAAAGCTAGGATCCCATAGCATATCTGCCAACAATTCGAGTCAACAATGTTCTCAAGCCTCTCTCTTCGACATCTCTTTGACAAATAAGCCTACCAGCCAGACTGCGGATGTCCCCCCACGCAAACTGTCCTGAGTACTGATTGGGCCGTGATGGTGGCAAGCTAAGGCGGAAACTGACAAGATCGACATTGGGCCTAATGGCGAACTTTGAGCCTGAAATTGGCCGAGCGAATGAGCGTAGAGTGGCATCATGGTCCTGAACAGGCAAGAGCTCATTGTATATTTCCCACATGCAGCTCAATCATGCATCTTTGGAGCTAATAAGCCTCGATGAATCCGGAGGGAGCATGAAATTACGGTATCTCATAATTGCAGTGAGGATCCCGGCACTGAGACAATGGAGATGATATGAGTTCATGCGCTGCTTGCAATATAGTATTCTGAGTGACACCTCTCCCAGCCACTTTGCTTTAAGCTAAACAACGCACACCATCTTTATTTCCGACCTCTTTATATAGCAAGCCAACCGGTGTCTCCGGGATTTAGTCTCCGTCGTGGACCCAAGAGAGATCGGCGCTCCGGACACCCACTCTCGGGAGGATTCATCAGATGAGACGGCACATTCAGCCACAGCAGCCTCCACACAGCTCATGTGCCGCCTTTGCCTCGTGGCCGTTATTTACAGGAAATTATATTATATGCAGCCTTTCTTATAGCCCGAGATCTAATAGATCCGCATGACCCCTCAACGCAAGATCAGGGGTCTTAGACACTTGCTGGTAACTCCTAAAATTATGTACACCTGGCTTACTAGGCCAGATGGAATTAGTATTTAGAAAAGATTCTCGCAGGCCTGCCTGAGTAGCTACTGTCTGAGGCCTATAATTAGTTTACTAAACTTTTTTTTTACTATTTTTCAAGTGGAAAACTTTGAGTTGGCTCGTATCTTGTAAGCGCTGCGACAGTGAGATTAAGCGTGACAGTCTTACTCGAGGAGACAATCTCATTGGCTCACAATGAATGCAGAGAAAAAAGGAAATCAGCTTATCTCTTGGTTCCATCTAGGTATGGAACCTTAACAAATAGTAATCTGTCGAGAGGAAAAGTAGGATCACCTTACCATTTGTGCATGCCAATGTGTCGAAGTGCACGCAATAGAGGAAAGGAGTCCGGAGTGCGACGCCGTACCTGCGACAGACCCCTTTTGGAGCTTCTTGGCCAGCATATGAGGCATGGATTCTCGCAGAATAGGATTTTCAACCAAGTCTGTCGCCAGGGACCCTTGAGCTGTTCTTCTCGGCGTGGAATAGTGACTGAATCCGCCTGTTGCTGGCGAGATGCGTACTGACACGTAATTCTTGAAAATATACTAAACGAAGTTGAGAGTCATGGCTATCATTTATCATAATCCTCGATATGATCCTTTGACAGCCCCTTGAGCAAGATACTTGGATGTTCAAACAAGGAGTCTAAGTAGCAGTAGAACGGCCCTTCCATCTGACAATGAAGCAATACAAAAGGGAGCACTGAGTGTCATGACAACCGAGGGGCCCATTTTACGGAATACGCAAAGCAGTTTTACAGCTTTAGCTAACTGAAGCTGGTCTCATTCACTAGAGCCACGAGAGTATCTCCATCGAAGTACGAGAAGATGATTGATGCTTACCGCCAAAACCAAGTGTCAGAATTGACCAGCCTCTCCTTTGGCATGCAGCAGCACTAGTCAGCCTCAGAATAAGATCCTATGCAGCCACGAGGGGGGAGACTTGACTGCTCCCGTGTTTTCTTCTGGTCCGTCCAGCCACCCTTGCAGATACGATACAGTACGAATACTGTTATGAATATCACTCCTTCTTCAAAGCAGGAGTATGCGAGATAATAGGCGAAGAGAACAGAAAAAAACAACAAAAGTCGGACCGAACTGCAAAGAGGATGCCTATTGCTACTTAGAAAAAGACAGCAAGAAGAAAGCGATGCCTCTCAATTCATTAAGTCGCCACTTTTCAAATGTCCATTCCGCTCCCCCCTGTCCAAAACTGTCTTACTTCGGGCTCAATATCCGGTGAGCCACACCCTCCCTCCTCACCAAAAAAACCCCAAAAGTGTGAATTTTTCTTCTTTCGCCTTGCAGAGTGTTAATGACACGCCCATCCGGCCGGACGTTCAACTCCACCCACCAGCCACTGCGACAAGTACCTCTGCAACAACAAGCATTTCAAAGACAAAAAAAGACAAGCCCTTTCCGGTCCGTTGGCAGCACACTATCTATCCCTCGCCAACCAACGCGTGGCCCCGCAAACGCGCAACTCACTCGCCACAAACCCCCCTCCCCTGTTGAATCTTCAACCTCCAATAGTTACCGTACCCGCCTAGCTACTAAGCTATGGCTAAATGATAGCCGCGGAGACATTTTGGGCTTCGGAGCGTGTGTGTTGGGCTGATGGAACGCAATCGGGTACAAAAAAAGTAACTGCGCGCGACAAAAGAGTTAAGAGAGACACTTGATTGAATGTTGACCCCCCTGGCAGTTTTCTGCCTCGGGGGTCCCCACCAAACCAGAGACCCGCGTCCAGAAAGAACAGACAAAAAAAAAAAAAAACACAGATCACAGATGTCTTTTGCCGATGGCTGTCAGCGCAGGCAGCGAGAACGATCGCCCCCTTCGCGGCCGAACTAATGCATGGCATCGAGCGACACACGCCGTGCGTCCACATCAGCCGAGAGAAGAAAAGTTGCGAAAATAACTACTAGTGCTAAAATCCACTCGGAATTCGTTTTTTCTTTGTCCCTTCTGTGCTGGCGATTTGTCGTGCGCTATTTTATTGTTTTACCTTGTCGGTTTCTCTCTCTAGCCAGCCAACGGGTGAAGGAAGATGGGAAAGTGGCCTGTCTTTCTGGAGGCTACAGCTGATTCGCCGGTTCGCAAACGATAACATGGATTGGGGAGAATAAAACTCATATCATATCATATGTGATGCCGCGTACATTGCCATAATCAGTGCTACTGTACCAGTAATACTAGTACTACTCCGTACTGCTTCTTCGTATGGCACAAGGATGAGATCCTTGAAGACGGGTGTCTAGCTAACAAGCGGAGAGCTCAACTTCACAGCCAAACAGTAGCGCGGGTATTCATCTCGGTGCGAATACCGTACAGTAGTAAAAGACCACTTTCTCGTACAAAGTGCTCCGTATGGAGCACCCAAAGCAATTGGTGGATGCACCCGCCTCCCTACAAATAGCCCAAATATAGCATCGCGGGAATCCACATGGGGGCTTCTCTTCTTCTCAATCCCGTAACTGATCTTCGGTGGGAACTTATAGAACCGCAGTTTCAAACTACAACCATCCTTTTGCAATCTTAAACGCTTGTTGTATTTTCCTTTTTATGAGATAGAACAAAGTATTTTAAGGGGAAGGGGGGGAGAAGAATACAAACCACTAATTACATTATAATGCGCCGCATACCACTGCCACTTTTGCGGAGCATACCTCTTAGTAGCTGCTCCTCCATAGGGACCTTGCAAAGAACAAGGAGCATGCATCCCCCCCATTACAGACAGTTTTGCCACAGTGCCGAAGCTAGTGCTGAAGAATAACTCAATCCCCGCTGTTTGGGCTTTTTCTTCTCCAAGCAGAAGGTAATCCGAATTATGACCTGCATGTAAGTATTGCTGCTTAAAGCATTACCACAGAAGCGGGCGTTCTTAGTGCTGCGCTCTTTCAATTCAGACGTTTGCTTTTGGCTGAACGGGGAACATCCTGGCAGCTTTAAACATCCATACTAGCGACACCGAGCTAGTGCCAGTACAAGGTTAACATGCCATGTTCTAGGTATATGCCCAACGTCCGCCGGGGCCTGTTGGGCTTTTTCTCGCGTCGACAAGGCGAAGACATGTGCCAAAGTCCCTTGTTGGTACCTGAGAGTGGATTTTCCCAAGGGAAAACAAACAAATATTCGAACAGGTACGAAACTACCAAGTTATACTTGCAAGAGTACGGAGTACTGGGTAAGTAATACGGGGTGTAGCATTATCTGCATTACTACCATCATAAGGGTTATCAATCTCATAGCAGCTGTTTTCAAGTTCAAAGGGCCAGAAGATTTATCCAAAATGTAGAGTGATGCATGTTTGGTCATATTCCCATTAGGTTATCCCATGTCCTGGCATAGAGCCTATCTCTACTCGATGCCTTCTCCTTCCTATAGCGTGTGTAATCAATCCTATGCCAACGTCCAGCGTCCCTTTACCCTGTGTAATACCTAAGGGCAAATATGCTACTCCCAAAAAGTGAAATTACTCGTGTCCTATCCCAGCTAAATGTGTGTACAGCCGGATCCTAACCATTCCATGAAATCGGTCAAAGAGAAAGAAAAAGAAAAAGAAAGAAGAAGAAAGAGAGCAGTTTGTCGAACAATAGTGATTCGGGCAGGTATTTGAATGCAACAAAAGCGACCATATACCATTGACCCATTCCCGCCCAGCAGGATGTGAGTAAATGATACCGTATCCCTCCCACAGTCCCTTCGAGGTAAGATATGCAATTGTCCCCGCCATAAATCCAAGCGCACCTTGGTATCTTTGAAATTATCGTAAACACCTTCCAACGCCAGCACATTATCCTCATCCAAAGCCCATCTCGCTTGATTGCTAAATTCCTGGAGAAAAGAAAAAAAAGGAGAAAAAAAAAGGTCGCGCTTCTCGGCCGCAGAGGCATCAAATTGGCCTTAATAAATAAGCCGGAGAGCTAAGCCTGTCGACGTCGATGGGGAGACCTCGGGCCCGTCATCAACCGACATCTCCCACTCCCGTTTCATGCTTGGTTGTTCCACCACATCTTCAATCTCTAGCCGCATATCTTGGCCTTCCTTCAGCTCCTGAACCACGTCATCGTCCATCTCGATCTCAATGCCAATCTTTGTCGCATGTACTGTCCGAACTATGCGAGATGCATCAAATCCCCACTTGGCGGCGATCCGGCTGTTGAGTTCTTGGAGTGTTCGTGCCGAAAGATAAATAGCCCTGTGGTATTCTTTCTTTCCAGGCTCTGTCTTTCCTATATAAGCAATGTAGAAGCACGCAACCGGCTTCGTGGGCCGTTCGGGGGGAGGTCGATAAGACGGGTCGACGCCTAGGGCCTCGATCCATCCACTCAAGGTGCCATCTTCCTCTGTTTTGCTGATTGCAGTTGGATTTTCTACCCTCTTGACGCCAGTAGAGTCAAAATTCTGCCATTGGAGCCCGGAGCCGATAACAGATGCCTGAGATGCTAGAGACAGTGAGCTTGGAGAGGGAGACACCAAAGAGCCAGCAACAGAACTGTGGGTGCTGCGCGCCTGCCAGATGCTTCCTTCGCGCAAAAATTCCACCTTGCCCGACGAGGAGTCGCCCTGTAGCGATACAGGGTGCAGGTCAGGATCATCAAGTTCCTCGCCCCGTAAATACAAAACGCTCACTGGCCTCGTACTTGTAAACATATCTTGAAGTGTCTGCAGCTTGAAGTGTAAGTCTTCTTCCAACGTCAAACGAGGAGCTGTGCCACCGGCAGAGCTGGCCGAGGACATGGACCAGGTTCTCTTGTGTTTGTGTATCTTGCCGGGCATCCCTGATTTACTCAGGCCGCTCAGCCTCTTTCGTTTGAAGTCTTTCAGCCCGCTCTCAGCTTGCGCGATTTGCTGCTTGAGCTTATCAATCGACTTTTTCACATGGGCCACGTCGTTGGATAGCTTTCGCTCAGCACCGTGATCCCTGAAAAGCTTGACTTTGCAATAACAAACCTCAGGGGCTGCATCCGGAGGCGATGGTAATTGATCTGAAGTGAAAAGGCTGGTCTTGGCGCAGAGTCGTACGGGAATTCCCTTGACACCTTTCGAGTGGCTGAAATCCGTTGAGAGGAAATTGAAACGGACAGGGATATTGGCTTCGACGGCGCCATTCAGGCCCGGGGTCCATATAACGGAAAAGCAGTCAAAAGACGATGATTCCAGCTCTACTCGCGTTCTCTTGTCGTCGCCTTCGGCAGGCTGGCCGGCTTCGACATACTCGACAGCTTGTAATCGTCCTCCTCTTTGATGAGCTTCATTTGTCCCCCTTCCCTCTTTCCACAAGCTCCAGCAAACACCTGGTTTTTGTCGCTGCTCGTCGTCTTCGAATGATATGCGCACATAAGTTCTATATCGGGTACCGGGGCTGACTGGGGGGTGAACGCCTGTATCCACAACGGATAAGGTGTATGCTTGCCCCTTGTTCAAGTAAGTGACTGGAATCTCAGTGGAATGCTTTACCATGGCTGTGGGGGCATTCAGCGTTGAGTGGAAACGAAATTTCTCGGCGGTGGGCGGGAGAGGTTGGACGATCTGCATTGCTCCTAACTGCTGCGGGTGTAGCGTAGAGGCGATTGTTGGCATTCGTTCTTCTGATGGGTCCGAGTCCATTGGGGATCCATCATGGTCCATCGTTTCGTATCCTGTATCATGATGTACAAACTCGGACGGCACAAACTGTGGTTGCGGCGGCGGCGCTTGAACAACAAAGGGATCAAAATGGGGTATCTGATGAGCTTCTATCGTAGGGAAGCCTGCCAGAGTAGAAACTTCAACGCTGGGCTGGATGATGTCGAGAGTCGTCGGTACGGATAAAGGAGTCTCCAAACCCGTGCTAATAGCCAAGTTGGGAGGAGGATGCATCTCTATCACCTGCGGGAGCAAAGTACCAGACCCTCCGGGAGTAGGAGGATAGTAGGCCTGAGCACCAGCAGCACCAGGGGTGAGTGGATTGAAAGAGAAAGCATTGGCGTCTAAGAGCGATGGTGTGAATCGCCAAGGGTCATTGACAGCTCGGGGCGTTGGGTCCATGTCTCGAAAGGCCTCATTTTCGATATGTACTCTATCATCTTCCCTGTTAGCACTTGAGAGACCAGAGTTGAGCCGAAACGGTGTGAGACAGCTTAAGCATGCTGGTTGGAAGACACGGCGCAAAGCAAACGCATGCTGAGGGGATAGCTTCACCGTGAGGCGCTGACTTTTGGATTAAGGGGGGAGTTGCCTACGTCTCGTGAACCGGTGCATTGATAATAGGATGAAAATCCGCCGTTGTGGCCTGGGAGATGGTTGGAGCGGTAGATTCCGTAGAGACCTCTGGAAATTGTTGCCTGAAATCTGCCAACAGTTCATCGTCCGGTTTCCGCGTACTTGTTCTACAGGTGGCGCATAAAGTTAGTAAATCACGGCTGAGGGAAAGGGATAAAGTCGAGGCGGCGCATTCTCATGATAAAGCAAAGCCCGCCAGAAGACTCATCAGTCGAGATATAGGAGTGATCATGCTGTTTTAGACATTTGAGGACAGTGCGTCCAGAGGAGATAGGGATGCCGAGTTTGCGAGGCGAGGTAGAGGGGGGCAAATAGAGAGCAGCCTCACCTGGAACGAAACATGTTTGCCGCGATTTAAAGCGTCTGTGAGCACACAGACGCTTATAAAGATTAAGAAGAGCCTGAGAGTTGATCCGATCTGGCGTGGTTTTGTTATCTTCTCTTTACACAGTGGTGGCTTTCACTCCCGTCTGCCGTTCAGGTATCGTCGCAACGGACAGGCAGTCGAGCTACTGTCAGGAGAGCGCAGTGGCGAGCCGCATAAGGCGTTTCCTTCTTCAATGGCGAAAAGGACGAGATAGAGATTATCGAAGCTCAACGAAACCGAGAGAGCTAGTCGTTGCCGCGATCTACATCAACCACCACAGAGTGCTCTGCCGCTGTAAGCACGATGCTGGTGGCACGGAGGCGCCCTTGAAACTTTTGCCGTTCTCAGATCCCGGGGTGCCAATCTGGCAATAGTTGTAAGTCGTCTCTCCTCGTCGGTTTGCGGCGCGCCGGATGGAATGAAGGGCAGAAGGAGCGACAGAGATGGCAAATCGGGTAAAACGATGGTAAGAAGTGAAAAGAAGAAAAAGTATGATGGCCAAACGGGTGAGCCAAAGACGTTGCCTCGAGGCCCCGTCGCCTGGTGATGGAGGCGCTGGGCCGGTTGTATATTAATTAGAGACGCAACTGGCGGCGGGGCCAAGCTTCCGATCTTGGTCGCTTTTTTTCCCTAGCAGCAGCAGGCCTGATGTTCTGGACCGTCTTAGGCGTGGAGCCCCTGTGCTGTGCGTGTCTCGCAACGCTGTGGCTCGCCCTTGTCCCCTGCTGTGGCTCCGTGCTTTGGGGGTGCCGTGGGTTGGCTTTGGGAGGGCATCTTAGTTTTTTCCTGGTGGTCCTCGAGGTGATTTTTGGTGTGCTGGGGAGGGGGTGCCGCGAATTGAGGGCTGCATGGGGCAGATGCGACAGCGGATCGAAAAGTCTGTGGTGAATCGACACACCCCGAGGAGCGCTCCTAGGTTCATTAACAGTCGCCCCCCCAGGTAGCTTTATACAGTGCTAGTCCCAGGGAGTTAGTGCTGTCGATGGAGAATTGGCTTTAGTCGTCGTAGCTTACCTTGGTGCTAGCAGCTGCTGGTGCAGTGGTGGCTGACAGAAGACTCAGGCACTCCGCGAAGGTCGTTCGGTATGTGGATGCTCGCAAAGTCCGCCATGGCGTCTAAAGATTTCGCCTCATCCAATCAGCTCGGCAGACGGGAAGAAGGAGAGGGGGTGAGTGATATGTGATTTAAAGAGATTGGGAGAAAGAAAAGTGTAGACGGAGAAAGGGAAGGGGAAAAAAAAGAAGAATGAAAGAAGCTTAATCAGCACGGGGGAGAGAGCCTGGATGGGAGCGGCGGAAGCAGCATCAGCTCTTTCTTACTCGTACAAGGACCAAGTCTAGATGCCAAGAGAAAAGGGCCACAAGCCAGGAAGTAGACAAGAAAGCATGAATAGCACCTCATTTTAGGTAATGATTTGATATTCTGCGGAGTACAGGGAACCAGGTTCCTCAATTCTGACAGTATGAAGATGTCTTCGGTTGCGATTATACTGCCCGTACCGAGGAAAAAAACAATGTGCAATTTCGATGGCTCAAAGGTGGGAATCAACATGGCCTTTGGTGAGTACATGTGCCAGACGGCATCTCCTAAAAGACCACATTCATGCATACTCGCATACTCGCAGGATATTAACTGCAAATAGGCTTATGCCGCAGCATCTGCATGCACTGCACACCGAATACATGTACCTCAGAGGGCAGAAGTGCGGCCTGGGCTCCCTGTGAGAAGAGGAGCCATACTCACCTCTACATTAGCACTACTACTGTACATACTTGTACTCATAGCAGTATCCATCTCACCCGGCATACGAAGTAATACTGGCTCTCCATTGAGGAAGGTATCAATCTCTTGTCCTGGAGAGGCACCGTATTGGCTACAGTGCTGGGAAGCCCGTACTAATCACTGTCGATATGCACAGTGCGGAATACAGCGCAAGGAAACGGATGCTGCACACTATCATTACTCGTCAGACAACATTCGACGCTGTATCCGGTCAATCCTCCGTACTGCGGCATGCACCTGTGACCGCCAAAACACCAGCACAATATGTGGTCTTTGCAGTGTTACCCCGTCCTTTCTACTACGGAGCAGCGAGGAGGAGGACAATTGTCCACCATGGATTGCCATTCCTCGGCAACAACACACCAGCCACGAGGCGACAGGCAATCAAAGCATGGGCACGATATGGGCTGTCGAAATTAATTGTTAGCGTGCGACAGTGGCCAAGATCCACCGGCTCTCACTAGCCTCGCTTTCCACTATGGCAACACCCCTCTGGTTCGTTTTGTCCACATGGCGGCCAAACAAGACGCGCTTACTCCGTCCGTACGGAATAGTTGCTGTTAGCATAAGAGCTTGTTCAATAATCACCACGCAACTAGGTATAGGTATAATCGGACGACGCCATCCAGCTTCATGTCTCTCTGTCAGAGGGTTCGCACTCTCCTGGATCTAGATTAGATCGAACATGCGTTAGTGGTAGGTATGTATTAAAGGTCGACTGGATAGGGACACATGATATCTGCTCTGAATTGCCTAGGTGGGTAAAGCAGCATCAAGTTCCGACCGGCGTCCCAAAACTCTACAAGCGAGTGTCCCGGGATTATGCAGCATGCTCAGTAGCGCTGCAAGTATAACCCGGCATGTCAGAATCGATACACAAACACATCGGATGGTGTTTGTATCTCAGCGATGTGAATCCCAGCGTTTTTTTATATGTCTATCCCTTGGCTGCGGGAATGACCGGCTTCCGATGCCCTACCTATACACTGCTGGCAATGCCGGCGACCATACGAAGTACAGTATATGGCTTCGACCTCCCGGAGGAAGCCATCCGCTGTCCCACAGCGAGTTCGTGTCAAAACTCGTCGGCAGGGGTGTGGTCCCAGAATAATAAAGACAAGACAGCCATGATAGAAGGCGCTTCTAGCATCTCAGGCGCCTCGTCTAGGACGGACCCGTCACATGCCGTGTGGCTGTGCCCACGCGACTATGCAAGGAGCACAAAATGCTTCTGTCAGCTTTCCGTAACCCGTACTTCGTACTCCGTATATCCATGCTCCCTACCTTGCACCTTTAGCCCAGCAACTCGAGCTTACATGTGCCTTGCGTTGTAGCTGCTGGCAGGACGAAGCACATTCCATACGGAATATTACTCTCTAACTCCTTACAGCCCAGCCAATGCCGCATTTCTCAGAGTAATATCTACCAAGTGGATTACATCCAGTACTTCGCTAATCAGCCATGTGTGCCGGCGTGCTTGCTGAAGACTTTCTCGAGTAAAAGAGCCAACCATAGTATCCTTCCATGATACGGTCCTTGCTTGCTTATGATATCAAGGAGAGATTGAATAATTGATCAAAAATACTTCTTCGAGTATTATCTTAGTACTTTTTCAATTAATATGTAGTTCCAAAATAGTTCACCTATGAAGGTGGATGCTACTATGGGCCAGGCACTCCTAATATTCTATTCCATTTTCTCCTCCTACTTTATTTAATAGGGGGCTTAAGTCGAACTTAAGTCGAACTTTCTCACCCTCCCGTAACAAGCACGCAGAAATCACAGCGTAAACATACTGGTAGGGCTTACAGTCCGAAAAACACATGGGATTATTCACTCGTTCAGTGGGGGTCCCTTGGCAGTTGAGTGTAACCCTGCCAGGCAAATGCCCATTAAAAAGGCATGGCCGTTGGGCCTCTAGCCGCCACCTTGTGCTAGGACCAAACTTTTCACGGCCGTCCGGGGATAAATCGTATGATTCGGGAGTGCTAGGGCAGCTAGGCTTGCAACCCTTTGCTACGGCGATTAGTTTTTAGGCTCTTGAGGGTGGCAAACTGTGGCTCAGCGGGCATCGAAATTTCTTCGTTGGTGTAGCCAGCAGAAATTTGGGATGGAGCGCGTATACGAAGGAGGAGGCAATACTCCGTACCTACCTAGTAATGCTACCTAGGTAGTAGTATTAGTGTCTGAGAGGATATTGATACACAGAGATTATTTCCTTATCCATGGTGATTTATTCTCTAGTAAATCGATGTTCAAGACGACAAACGCTCATCCCTAAAATAAAGTGATCTTCATGCACATCCTCTCTTATTTTTAGCAAAGACACATGCCTTTAATCCCTGCACTGCCGATCTATTGTTCTAGAACACCGTCTGTTCTTCGAGCCATCTGATACATGAGCATAAGTTGACGTGGATGGCAATTATAACTTTATCGCACTTACGATCACGCACATGAGACCTACATAGATTCAACACATGCAGCATCTTAGGATTCACCCTCAATAGGCATCTGTCCGACGTGAGACTTTGCAGTATAGGACGCATGTGATAGATGCTAGAGCCGATGCTAGCCCACCCTCACTCAATTTGTTGATACAACTTACACTCGCTCGGTTTCGCCGCCATTGCTATCAATTAATATCCTCGCCGGAATTTTTCTCATCTCCATTATTTCAGGCTGGATAAACAGATTATATGTACAGGTGCCATGAGATTATAGTTCAAGCTAGAATAATCTCAGATCTTTGCCATCTTCAGCCAAGGCAGACAAAGTCATGTGACTGTAATACCACAATTTCTCTCACGCCAATGTCTCATCCTCATCAAAACCAGAACTGTACCAATCCAAGACTCTCTCGTAGCCTTTCACAATACTTCATTGTATCCGCCCCATTTCGTCCCATAAATCACCAATGGATCCCCCAAGTATAAAGTCAGAACCGCTATGATGGCGGCCTCACTTCCTTACCATGAGCCGGAAATCGTCACAATCCTTGTTCAGACATCCTTCCTCCTACTCCTCAATGTCGCGAACTTCGTACTCGATCATGCAGTCTACTGCGGCCTTCTTGGGCAGATATTTATAGGAGTGGCCTGGGGAACACCGGGAGCTAAATGGCTGAGCACGGAAGCCGAGGAAGTAATTGTCCAGTTAGGCTATCTTGGATTGCTGCTTTTGGTATACGAGGGTGAGACTTACCAAGATACGAGCGGTTTCCTTCATTTATATTAAACTGATCTATCCAAATAGGCGGACTTTCGACTTCTCTAAAGGCCCTCAGGGGAAACCTTTTCCTAAGCTCATGCATTGCTATTACGGGTATCAGCGTGCCCATGGGGCTCTCTTTCGCCCTCCAGAAGCTCAGCGGCGCTACACCTCTCCAGTCTTTCGCAGCTGGCGCAGCGCTGTGCTCTACGAGCCTTGGGACAACATTCACAGTGCTCCGTTCAACTGGGTTAGCGAAGTCTAGACTTGGCGTCGTGCTCACGAGTGCCGCTATGATGGATGATGTTGTTGGACTTGTTATGGTCCAGATCATTTCTAATTTGGGGTCATCCAGCAAAAGCATTAGCGCCGTCACTGTTGTTAGGCCACTTCTGGTATCCATTGCCTTTGCAGTGTGCGCTCCCCTTGTGTGCGTCTTCATTTCCAAACCGTTCACACTCTGGTTAAACTCGCGACGGATAAAGCGACCTCAAGGAGCTATCAATTCTCTTATTAGTAAGAGGGGGACACCGTGGATCATTCACACTTGTATTCTAATTGGTTGTATCGCTGGTTCAACATACGCCGGTACCTCTAACTTGTTTGCTGCCTACATTGCCGGGGTGTCCATTAGTTGGTGGTATTCGGAAGTGCCTCATCTTTCTTGTGAGACGTCTGCAACAGAAATCTCCCCTGCAATGCGAAACGAGACTACCAGACATTCAGAAGCGGGTAATACAAGGACTTCTGTGAACATCGCCTCAGAACCTAAGAGACCAGATCCGTCCGGACTTTTCATTTTCGAACAGTATTATCTGCAGCCCCTCGATAGAATCCTGAAGCCATTCTTTTTTGTAAGTGACATTTCAGAGCGACTAAGGTCTCTATCTAACTCTTCAAGGCTTCCATTGGTTTTTCGATTCCCATCACTGAGATGTTTGATGGCTCGATTGTCTGGAAAGGAATCGTATACACCATCTTAATGATGGTCGGCAAGCTATTGTGCGGAATTTGGCTTCTTCGCATATCAACTGTGTCGTTCCTACCTACTAAATTTGTAGCCTTCGTTAAACACTCCAAGTTACGAATGGCACATTTTTGGGGCCGAGTTCACGAAAAGCCTAAAATGTCTCGTAGATCGACTTCTGCTCGCGCAAGCCAACCTCAAGGGTCTTCAACATCCCAACCAAGCCAAGAAACGATCACGCAAGCGACAGCTCCGCACTCAGACCCAGCGGGGGCAAAGCCGCGATCAATTTATCCTGCCACCATTATAGGCTGTGCAATGACTGCTCGTGGGGAGATTGGCTTCCTGATTTCATCAATCGCGGAGAGTAAGAAGATATTTTCTTCAACACAAGGCGACGATGGAAGAAGTTCGGAGATTTTCCTAATCGTTACTTGGGCCATAATGCTGTGCACAATCATAGGCCCTTTGTCACTAGGGCTCCTCGTGAGACGAGCGAAGCGGCTGCATCAGGGTGTTGAAAAAGAAGGTCGGCTTGTTCAGAAGGATGTGCTTGGGGTATGGGGTTTATCTTGAGGCAAGTAGTGAAGTAGATGATGAATAATTACATGAATGAAGTCAAGTCTTGTCGTCCTATCGAATGTACCTTATCATTGATAGAGGCACCACTAGTTTTCGACGTATCTGCAACATGGCTCTCTGGCTGTAGCAACTATGGCCCTTCTCAATGCCACCGCCAAAGAAGATGCAAAACCACATGCTGCACACAGATGAGGGCAACCGTGCGATATATTGGTCCAAAAGACGTATAATGGACACATGACGGATTTCTATCTTTCATGAGGAAGGAAATAAGATATCTTCAAGCTTTTGAAGTAATAAGACACTAAAGTCTACATACAAACCTCTCTAACACACTTGTATTGAGATGATTTCAGTATTACAGTATTCGAGAGCCTATATAGGGCAGTATCCCAAGTTATCCCAAGTCTAATAAAAAAGCGGTCGAATCGCAGCTAGCGAGAGGCTTCGGCGGTCACAGCTCAGCCCTTTTCTTTCCAAATGCAGTCAATCCGGCAAAAGAAATAGTGTATGTGGCACAAATCATTAAAGTCTAGCAGCGTGCTCCAAAGAATTATGACGCGGTACTATTCTAGAGTTGGATCGCGAAGCTGAAGAAGTCTAAAGCACAATCTTGGCCACAAATGCCACGTCTACCTAATAGTGATTTGCGTATTCCTTTAGCTTACTGCATCTTTTCGGGCGGTTAATTATATATCGGTGATAGTGTGTGATCATCGATTATTCGAGAGAGCAAGATAAGCAGACTAACATTGTTCCATAATTGGGTGAGCCGAAGCCGAGGCCGATCGTCAGCTCATAGGACACCGACGCTTCAGGTGCGAGAGTCGAATGACACGGTAATGGTGCGTCTGAGTGTAATTGCCGCTCAAAAACCTATTGTTTTTTATCCATTTGTACAGTCAATTACAATACAGCAGACTGACTCATATGGAAGGAAGTCATACTCTGCCACGTCGAGGATGACTTGACGTCTCTCTCGGTACGTTCGCTTACTTCGCTTCAGTCTCTACAAGGGAACTCCAAGACAGCACCGTAAAATGTCGATTACTGAAAATCCTAGTCAGCGAACATTGTAATTTGAAGAAAGAATTACTCCCTTCAAACACCTGAAAAATTCTTGTTCTGTTTCTCCAGTCATCCTCGCTGGCGAAAATAAGTTATCTAATAAGGCAACCTCACTTTACATTACAGAACCATCATGCAGGTTATCGAAGGAAAGTAGCAACATTGTGATAAGAGGTAGCGAGGAGGTAAATCCCCTTCCGGAGGGGAGATGAGCTATTATCAATAGTTGACGGTCGCGATGATATGATCCCTTCTAATACAAATGCCTAGCTATAATATTAATAACCGGTTTACTACTAGTTCAATCCATCATAAGCCATAGGCGTTATTATACCTGAGCTACAAGCATAGGTTGGGGTATACAAGAAATGGCGACGATGGTGTCTGCAGCTAGTGGAGGCTACCCTAGTTTCACTACGGCACTAACTGATGAGTTCAACGAGCTTGGCTGTGAATACTACATTCCGCCGTTCATGGAGAGCGGGGTAGTCCGAAAATTAAGTGACGTATTGTTTAATAGCGGTACGGTTAGCCGAGTTGAGTCAAGATGAGGAGAAGGTGGATGGCATCTAGGGCCATGAACACACAGCCGAAGATGTCGCTTTTCCATCAAGGTTAAATTTCGTTGGTAGAAGGCCTTTCCGTAAAATAAAATAAAATAAACCCCTAGAGTCAATTAAGCATAAGAACACACAGCTCATCTTGAATGAACTTCGCGCCTCATCTCATCTCATCTTGAGCATACCCCAATGCTGTCATGACTTTGTACGCAGATGGTCCGTCCGCTTGCATCTCGTGCGGGGCCGGAGCCGGCATACAGGCTAAAAACGGGATGCCGAAGTGGGCCCTCGGGGGCGCGCCTTTTGAAGACTCGGACACCCACTTTGTTGCTAAGCCAGGCCGACATCGGATGACTCACCAATGAATATGAATTGTGGTACTCTTAGAAATCTTTTGTGGATGGAGAAATCTGATTCGGCCTTCATATCGATTTCATCAAGTAAGCAGCGCACTGTTTGAACACTCTTACTCATAGGAGATCTGCCCATTGGGCTTCCATTGTCCCTCTCATGCTGTACGATTCGGTGGCATGTTTTCTTGGCTGTTCTTAAAAAAATGCCAATGTAAATAGCGCCATGGAATCGGAACTGACTTCCGTGAAAAATGCAGGGGGGTTCGGCTGTTGGCTTCGGTATAGTCCGTAAGACTACTTTTGCAGACCCATCTGCCGTCACCGTTGGGCATCCAGCCTGCCTGTATTCGTTAGCTGTGGTCCTCGGTATAACATAATCCGAGTCACTAGCACTCTGTACCTTGCTTCGGCTGCTCATATCTGTTCGAGAGCCGTTGAAAGAGTGGAGGCTCCGGCCATGACCGCCTCAAGAGTGCCGACTGGTTACGCCGTATTTTAGATAGCGTTGTCATCTAGTTTTTTTAATCCCCGTTTTTCTTGTTCCCGTACATTGAGATTACTAGTTTTATATCCTTTTCTAGTCGGCCGCTCCACCACTCAGCCGATCTATGTTGCCATATTGCTAGTTAAGGGGGCAGCGGCGATTTTTTTCGCAGAAGTAATAAATGGCCCACTCCCGCCTTCGCATGCTTAGTGATGGTATTGCTCTTCGATCATTTTTTCCTCCTGTCAGCAACGAGGGAGGCGAAAAAAGTTTTGTCCTTGTTTAAGCCTGCGTAGCTTGTTCTAGCTTAGCCGTGACATGCTGCACTTTTTGCAGCAGAGATAAAAGCTGCTATAGATACGTAGCGGCGCCGCTTGCTATCTTCTACTGATTTTATTATTCTCGGCCAAAGGAAAGGAAATGACGGTGGATATCGAGAAAACACTTTCTGCGGCTGATGCCGCTGAGAGAGTTAGTTCATCAGGGAGAGAGTCTCCCACCTCGGAGTCAATCAGGGGTGTTAGGACAAATCGAACTCGGAGTCGCAGTCGACATTCTACCGCCTCGAACAGAAACGACAACGATGATTTCATTTGGAACCTTGAGCGTGCCGCGACGGCAACTGTCGAAACAGAGGCCGAACGTGCTGCTCGTGAGCCAATCACTTACACCAGATCAGGAGCTAGCATGAGCAGTGTGGCCTCCAGGCCTCCAGAATATGAAGTTTACTTTGAAACCAATGACCCTGAAAATCCCCAGAACTGGTCCATGTTTTATCGAGCCTGGACACTTGGAGTCGTCTCTTTCGCAACATGGCTTGTGGTTTTGTACAGCACCAGCTATACGGCTTTTGTTCCCGGGTTGATGGAGGAATTTGGTAGCTCAGAAACAGTCGCCACACTGGGTGTAACAACCTATCTCCTAGGTCTTGCTGTTGGAAGCTTGATTCTGGCACCTTTAAGCGAGGTGTACGGCCGACAGCCCGTGTATATACTCTGTATGAGTATTTGGGCCATTCTAATCATTCCATGTGCTATTGGACCTTCTCTAACAGCCCTCATTGTTGTTCGTTTCTTTGGGTAAGCATATGCAAACTTGAGAGTGTGATGAATTCCAGAAAATATGAAGCTAACAGCACGTACTATAGAGCCCTCTTTGGTGCCGTTATGATTTCGAATAGCCCAGGAACAGTTGTCGATGTTACCAATCCCGATTATCTCTCTCTCGGTATATCCGTATACAGCGTTGCTCCGCTTAACGGTCCAGTTTTGGGGCCTCTGATCGGTGGTTTCATTTTTCAGTACAAGGGATGGAGATGGACCAATTGGATAGTCCTTATTATCGCGGGAGCAACTATTATAGCCATACTTACGCTTAGGGAGACATACCCTCCAGCTATCCTCAAGAAAAAGGCCGCCCGACTTCGTAAGGAAAATGACGATCCTCGTTACTGGTGCCAATACGATCAAAAGATTTCGACGCTAAAACTTCTCAAAATCAACATGAGTCGTCCATTTATATTAGCTGCTACTGAGCCAATCTTGTGGTTCATGAACTTTTGGTACGCATTCCTCCCCTTGCATGATTTGTTTGACTTGTCAAGTAATCTAAATGATCTAACCATGGAACAGGATTTCTCTCATCTATGGTATTCTATACCTTTGCTTCGTCGCCTATCCCGTTGTCTTCTCTGAGCATCGTGGGTGGGGACCTGGAATTTCCGGACTGTCGTTCCTTGGAATTGGCTGCGGTATCCTCATCGCCATTGCTTGCGAACCACTTATCAGAGGCTTCATCAATAAGCAGCCTCGCGATCCAGTGACAGGGCGAGTTCTTCCCGAGGCGGCAGCTCTTGTAATGGGCTGTGGAGCCATTTTAACAAGCATTGGCCAACTCGGATTCTCCTGGACCTGTCTGCCCACGCATATCCACTGGATTGCCCCCATTCTCTTTGGAATACCCTTTGGCGCTGGTAACACGTTCTGCTTCATCTACGGCAACAACTATTTAGCCGGTGCATATAGCATCTATGCCGCCAGTGCACTTGCTAGCAATGCCGTCTTCCGAAGCATTGTTGGAGGAACTCTACCTTTGGCTGGGCCCAAGATGTACGCAACGTTAACACCACAGTGGGCGGGAACCTTGCTCGGTTTGCTCGAAGTGATTACGATACCGATTCCGTTTATCTTTTGGCGGTATGGTGGCAAGATTCGAAGCAAGAGCAAGGTGATTAACCAATTGCAAGACGAGCTGGATGAAATGGAGCGGAAAAGAGCCAAGAACCAGGAGAGGCGCGAGAGGCGAGCAAGGCGTGAGGCGGAAAATGCTGAACGACGCGAGAATGATGATGATATTGATGATGATGAAACTGATAGCGAAGACGGCGAATCCGAAAGACGCGAAAGTGTGCCTCGTAGCGTTGAGGAGAAAAAGGAGGTTTCTGCGAATGTCCGGGATGAGTAAATGTGGTGGAACGCATGAAAAGAAGAAGAAAAAAGGAGCATGAGTGATCAACAGCGATGTTATGCCAGCGATTTGTTTTCAACAGCTATAATATTTGTAACCTTTTATATAATATACCCAAATCTACGATTGCGATTTAATTATTTTTAACCCAAATTCTGCCTTTTTTTTTAAATTATTTGATCAATAAGCTGCAGTTGAAGCAACAGCCATCACCATATAATAGAGTCATCCAAGCCATCAAATACTTCGTATACATGGTGGGGAGGCCTGTTAACCCCACCTTGAACCCCGCGCACACCGAAAGCTACACCGCGGTGAGAAATTTCGACTACAGCCCTGCTAGTCGAGTTGAGTCACCATATGCCTGTCGCAAAACAAACTCTCCCACCAAAAATCACATCCCAAGCGCTCAACGCGGCCCTCACTTTTGCGCTTGGCCGATACGATGTCTCACAAGGGCAAGAACAACGCCAGCTCGGCAAAGGGCAAAAAACCTACAAAATCTGGCGCAGAGAGCAAGGGCGAAGATGTTCTGCAGGCTGTGGTGCGTTCAAGCAATCAATCATCGCGGGGTTCCGTTCAACTCCAGCAGCTAACCATTTCCCTTGCGCCACGATACAGGTTCTCGCAGACTCTTTCCAGGATCGATTCAAGCCTTTTACGGTAGAGAAGCCAAGAGTATGCACATCTTTACTTAACTTGAAGCCATGGCCGCCAAGCTGACTCCAACGACCTGCAGTGTCTCCTACCGCTGGCAAACACCCCTCTCATCGAGTACACCCTCGAGTTCCTGGCCATGAACGACGTCCGGGAAGTCTACATCTACTGCGGTGCGCACACAGACCAGGTCGAGGAATACATCGGTCGCTCTAGATGGGCGGCTCCGTCAAAACTGTCTCCCTTTTCAGTACTGCAGTTTGTTCGGATAGCCGATGCCCGGTCAGTTGGCGATGTTCTCCGAGATATGGACAAGCGATCATTGGTGGACGGCGATTTCCTCCTGGTACACGGCGATGTGGTGTCAAACTTGATTCTAGATGGCGCCCTTGCGGCACACCGAAAACGAAGAGAAACAAGCGCCGCGAACATCATGACCATGATCTTGCATAGCGGAGGACCCCAGGAGCACAGAACGAAGACGAATGGAATTACTCCAGTGTTTGTAGTAGACACCAAGACCCAACGCTGTCTTCACTATGACGAGATGAACCCGCTGCAGAGCGACCACTACCTCTCAATGGACCCTGCCATTGCCGAAGAGCTGTCAACTGAGTTTGAAGTACGAGCCGACCTGATAGATGCTCAGATCGACATTTGCACCCCCGAAGTCTTAGCTCTCTGGTCAGAAAGTTTCGATTACGAGCTACCGAGGAGAAACTTCTTGCATGGTGTGTTGAAGGACTGGGAGCTCAACGGCAAAATGATCTACGCGGAAATCTTCGAGGACGGCTATGCTGCCCGAGCTAGCAACCTGCAGATGTACGACTCCATCAGCAGGGACATTCTAGGCCGATGGACGTTTCCCTTCATACCCGAAAACAACATCTTCCCTAATCAGTCATTCAAAAAGCACATTAACAACGTCATTATCGAGACTGGAGCTTCTCACGCTCACGACGCTAAGCTCCGCAACTCTGTCATTGGAACCGACTCCAGCATTGGGTCTGGAAGCAAAATCATTAACAGCATAATCGGCACCGGCTGCAAGATTGGCTCCAACGTCACGCTAGAGAACTCCTTCGTCTGGAACGACACCATTGTGGGAGATGGAACGACTGTATCACAGTCTGTCCTAGCGAGCAACGTAATCATCGGCAAAGATTGCTTAATACCTACCGGATCACTGGTCTCCTACGGCGTCCACATCAGCGGCGGCATCTCCTTCTCCACAGCCGCAGTGCTATCGACCGTTGTTTCCACAGGCAAGCAAGTCACCAAGGACACCAACCTCCTCGGCCCCGACAGCAACGCAGCTCCTTTCTTCGACCCGGAAGACGACGAGCTCGACGACGAAGACCCCTCGAGGCTCCAAAAGTCTCTCATCTACTCCCTCGCAAACTTCAACCTGTCCACCTCCTCCATCTCGACGTTCAACTCCGACGACGAGTTCGACGACGACAACGACAGCAACTTTCCCTCCACAGACGCCGCCCACTCCTCCAGATCACGCCTCTCATCCTTTGCGTCCGACGACTCCGCCGGCAAGATGTCCTTCCACGCCGATGCCGTCCACGGCCTGCTCGACGCCCTGCGCACCGAGTCCGGCGACTTCGATTCCGCCAAGCTGGAGTTTATGGGTCTGCGACTGGCCAACAATGCCTCCGACGCCATGATGCGAAAGGCCGTTGCGACGGCCTTTACCCGTCGTGCCGTGGAACTGGTTACCCCCGAGCACGGTGGCCTCGACGCCAGTAAGGCAGCGGAAAAGGCCTTCACCGCGTGCAAGGGTGCCTCCAAGTTTGTCAATGAAGTTGGCGTCGGCGGCGGCGAACCAGCACAGATCGAGTTCATTCTTTCTCTACAGCGAGCCCTGCAGCACTACTCTAAGGGTCAGGAACAAAGCAAGAGTTCTACGCTTCTCCCGGCCATGTTGCAACAGCTCTACGCCTTGGACATCTTGGAGGAAGAGGGAATTCTGGGCTGGTGGGAGGATGTCCGTGCAGTGGATGGTGAGTCCATGGCAGGGCTGAAGGAAAAGTGCAGAGTGCTCGTGGAGTGGCTAGAAAATGCCGACGAGGAAGACGACGATGATGACGACGATGACAGTGACTAGATAGAGAAGAAAAAGGCATGTGGGCACAATGAAATGAAGTAAAATAAAATAAAATAAAAAGACAATTTCAAGATCAACGAAGTGCAATCAGGCGGCGAGGTTTGCCCAAGCATGGGTATCATCATTATATATTGCCTCGTTAATAAGCTTAATCCGAGTATACCTTGAAAATGAACTCGCCCTCCGTCGTCCCTTTTCAATATGCATATGCCTAATACGCCATTTCGCCCTAATTTGCCAAGATGCTCCCTGAGCGCGACTTCAATGATGAAAAAAAAAATCCCAGGTCCTCCTATCATTCGTACCGCACAAAGACTAGTATAACGAAGAATAAAGAAACAAGATATTTACCTCGCCTTGCTTTGAACAATCTTCTTCTCCAGCTCATCCAGTCTTCAGAAAGCTAGTATGCCATACCGATATGTTATGTATCAATATAAGTAGTCCGCCCATCCTACCTCTAATAGTAACTCTGCAGATCTGAACCGTTAGATGGTTGTCCGCCCATAGGTCGACCTCGGCCGAAAGAGCCTGGGCCGACAACATCATGAGTTGCTTGGCCCCTGGGATCAACATCATCCAGAGAGCGATAGCCATGGCCGCCACGGTTACGACCGCCTCGCCCACTGCCCCTGGAAACGTTACGGTGGCTGCGAGGGTTGCCACCTTTGTTACGTCCCCTGCCAGAATGAAAGCTTCTCGTCTCGTTTCGGCCGGCGTACTGCACCGACCTACCTGCCCACTCTTCATCCGCATTATGTTTGCGCTTGGTTGATTTGTTTGCAAACAAGCTTTGGTACTCATCTTCTTTGGGGTCCTCAGGCTCAATCCGAAGAATCACTTTTTCTCCGACAGTCGTTTCAAACGAAAAGCGCTCTTCAATGGGCAGAGGCTGCCAGTTGGTAATTTTCCCAGCATCTACAGGCCGAGCTCCTTTTCTAAGGGCGAGCACCACAAGTGGTACGGGATTATCAGTGTGAAACTTGGCAGTATGCGGCACGGGGCGCACAGAGGCGGCCCAGATGGAGCCATCGAAACAGGCGGTGCCAGTAACTTCCCACAACATCTTGCTTCCCATGCCGCCAACCTTCTCCAGTATACTTGTAGGGCATGGCCTGGGGCATATGAGGATGTTGTTGGCATGGAATTTGAGGTCGCTACTTGATATATTGGCAGGAATCTGCGCAAGCTTCAAAAGCTTCTTAACATCATCGGCGCCAATCAAATAACTGGTGAAGAAAACTGTCTTCTTAATCATGAGTTTGGCCTTGGAGGGAGGGGATTCTTTTAGTACGGCATCGTTATGTTGGTTGATCATATGCTGAATTTCGGCAACTTCAACGACGGGGTCGAGAAGCGTCGTGGAATCGTACACTTGGACAACGTCGGCGGTTATAGGCCCTCGGGTTGGCATTTCGATCTGTCGCCTATTGTATTCTGCGAAAAAGTCTCGGAATCCCTTTGTGTGCTTCGGCCGGTCTTCGTACACTTTGATCTCTGCAGCGTCTCGATATGTTTCCATGAGCGCCTCGAAAAACAGCTGCTTGAAGTGCATTGTATTCTGAAAGTTTTGGTTGGAAGGGCTGACTCTCGGTTTCAAGCTGACCATGTCGAATTCGAGTTCCTTGCTGGTCACCATCTTCTTGATCAGCTCCCCGAAGCCATGCTCAGAGCGGCCCGTCAACAGCACACAGAGAGCGTCTGGCTGCTTCGTGCTTAGCTTGACAAGATCGGCGACCTTCTCATTCCACCATCCTTCCCAAGCACGCTCCTCTTCCTTTTCGACACCATCGCCGGTCGCGGAAAGGATCCTGTTGTCGTGCCACCATCCGCCATTGGCAAAAGCTTCTTGAGTCGCGAGCAATCCTATCGTCGGCCCAGTCCACAGAGTCGGGTTTGGCATGGGGGTTTTGAACACTGAAGTTTTTCCAAGTCAGCATCGCAACACAACTAATTGGGGTTGAGTTGAAACTAGCAAAGAGCAAAGAGTAAACGCACATGTATTGTCAAAATCGTAGACATGAAGAACCCGGACCTTGTCAACGGCTGCATGCATCAATTAGCTTTTCATGCATCACAGCATATTTGTTGCCAAAAATAAGCACATGCAGGATGACGAACCTGGGAGCTGCTTCGTCAAAACGGACCATCGACCAAGTGCCGTGACTGTGAACTGCGAGCTTCTTGAGGCGCCATGGTATGCGCTATACGCCGACGCCATGCCGCTCGACAGAGAGACGGAGAGGCCTCGAAGACGAGCAGCGACAGCCGTAGCTCTCAGGAAGTGGAAAGCGGAGGGCGTGTGCTCTGGAGGAGATGAAGTCGTGATGCAGCCGCTGGGCCGAGAATTTTGGGCCTGCGGGTGGTTGTCGCGGGTCAGGTTGGGCTCCATAACGAAATCCACCGCGATGCATTTTCTTATATAGGCGCCGGTCGGCCGTCGGCAGCTCCTGGCCCTGCTGAAGGGGACCAGCTTCAGTGGGCTGTGCACTGAAGCGTCAGCAGCTATACGGCAGTGGCTTCTCTGTAATCCAGTCAGACCTACCCTGCATTCATCGCCTCTTTCCTACCAACTCATGACGAAGGTCTGGAATCAGGGAAGCGATTAAGAGTCTCGAAGCCTTAGAGTTTTGTTCTTGTGTCTTATGTCTGATGTGAGATCATCTCATCAACTCTGTTGCTGTTTAGCTACCGAGGCTGTAAGCTGATTGCGACTTTCTAGTGATGAGGTGGCGATTGGGTTGGCGCTTCCACCCGCTTTGTTTGTATGAAAGCGGCAGAGTCGGGGCCTGGCTTTGCTCTGGATTTAGAGTTGCATTTGATCTTACCCGCGTCAAAATAATCGACTTCTCCACGGCATCCCCATGGCGTCTCCAGCTAGTGCAGCCGTGCGCTTCTTGGCCGGCTCCAAGAAGGCACCTCAGGGTATCCTGCAACTGCGGCTGCACGTGAAGCCTGGGGCCAGCAAGAACAGAGAGGGCATTCAGATGGTCACTGAAGAGGCGATTGAGCTTTGTGTCGCGGCTCAGGCAAAAGATGGCGAGGCCAACCAAGCCGTAATCGAAGTTCTCAGCGAGGCCTTGAATATTCCAAAGTCAAGGTTGAGTTTAGTCCAAGGCGCGAGATCAAGAGAGAAGACTGTAGTTGTGCAGGAGATTAAGGGCGATGGACCTACCTATGCTAATACGATTCTCGAGCTGCTTCATAAGGCTAGCTCAGAGACCTGATGATCATTGATGGCGCCGTTCTGGCTCTGGCACACTATTTTTATGGTAATAGTTTCGTTGCTGGATAAAGTCCAGTTATCTCGCCGGTGACTCAACGCCGTGCACCCCGCCATCGTTATCAATCTCCAATCTTGGCTGCTTCAACATGGCATTATTTTTTATATTTAAGGAGGCTTGGAACCAACTGCTTTATCCGAGCATCATGCGACACATGGAGGATTCATAAAATAGACATCAGTTAGCCAATTTATTGCCATGTCTAAGCCGACCTTTACCATTAAAGCCCTCCAGCTCGAAGATGTGCTCGAGGCAGCTCAACTCAGCAGTGATGCTTTCCTAGACGATCGCCAAACTCAGATGAAAGCTCTTGGCCAGAATCCATTCGATATGAAGAAATACACCATAGAAGATCTCCCGCAAAGGTTGAAATCGCCCCGATGCGTGGTATTGAAAGCTGTTGATGATGAGACTGGAGAGTTTGCGGGCTACTGCAACTGGGGACTCATTGGGTTCTCGCCCGACGAGATGCCAGTGTTGCCAGGCAGGATCCAGCCTCTCGAAAAACCAGCTACGGCTCCAACACAAAAGTCGGAGAAGGACAAGCCACCCTCGCCCGATCAAAGTGCGCCAGAACCGGAAGATGATCCCATTGAGCGGCTTCAGACTCTTACAAGCGCCGATTTGGCTGCGTGGCAGAAGGAGGTCATGCCCGAAGGCACCAAATGTCTCATTGTTATTGGGCTTTCTGTCTCACCGAAATTTCAACGGCGAGGCATTGGTTCAGCGCTTTTACGCTGGGGAACTAGCATCTGCGATCAAAAAGGTGTTTTTGCGTGGGTTCACTCGTCGGAGCCAGCGTGGAGGATATACGAGAAGTCGGGATTCCAGGTGATCCGCAGCCTTGATGTGGATTTGGACGAGTACGCTCCTTGTCCTCCTCCAAACGAGGGTCCCGATGCCAAATGGGGCCATTATGTCTTCCGATACATGAAGTATTACGGCTCCAAAAATTGAAGGCGTCGTCTGATAGGTATAGCATTCCACAGCGTCTAAATATATCTTTAAATCCCACCATGCTCTCCGCGCCCCGTCGTAGGTATGTACTGTAGTACAAGTATCTAAACCTACTTTGTATACCTTATCTGCTTTGCATATGGGCATCTACATCTGAGATACTAAATCGAAAGCATAAGCATCAACGGATTACTTGATACGGCATTGATCGGCATGATGCGGGGCAAAGGGATTCGGAAAGCGAAAGGAAGTCAGATTTCGAATAAGCATCAGCTGGAAGGAAAAAAAAGGACAAAAGGAGTAGATACCTACATCACACGAAGTAACCATGTATTCCCTGCTCCGTAATCTGAGGAGAGATTCTAAAAATACTCCAACTGAAAGCCTGCTGGAGTCGAAGGGAGAGAATTGGAAGGCTGGTGAATGTGACGAGCTCGACCAAGTGCATGTAATTGAACTGACTGAATACTAGAGCTGTGATAACTAACGGAGCTCGTTCTGGCTAGCTGTTGCTACTCAGTAGATACTTTACAGCTAATATTGAACTAGGGCTGAATATACGAAGCACGAATTTAATGCTCCGTAATGAAGTAGTACTAGTAGTACTACACATTTTGAGTTGAGACCTGAGCCGCGCTCCCTTGAGTGTTTTGCTCTATTCATAGTAGAGTGCAGCGTGCATGCCTTTGGACCTCTTCTGCTTCTTGTCTCAACGGATGGTTCAGAGTTGAATTATTTTTAGAGCATCCTAATGGCTTGTGTACCACCTTACGTACCACTACAAGTCCGTGGTGGTGTCCCAAGTACCCCATACAAGCAGTAATTTGCATGTAGGTACTAATAGCACTACTACCTGGTAGCTTCGTACTCACACAAGCAGGATTGAGACAGAAAAGATGATCCTGGAGAGGTAATCTTGCGGAAAGCCGGTCCGCTGAGCCTAACTGTTGCATACCACCTTGCGGGTGCTGGCCCGAGGACATGTAGCGATAGCCATCATTTGCCACTCGTACTTTGCTCATACTCCTCGTGTTAACGAGTACATGCCTATCCAGATTGTTGGAAATCCCAGCTTCGTGCCTGTTTCACGCCACTTGTCGGTTTGCCTATGCTAAACACAGATGCCGTGTGTGGCTTTTGGTACCGAAGCGATGGGGTCCAATTACATGTAGATCGGGGCACGCCGACAACGCAGCCGTTGCTGAGGCTTGCAGCTTCATGCACCTACGAGGGACTAGTAGTCGGCGATGTGATGATGGGAGGCCACTAGTAGTAAGAGGCTGCTGCAAGGGAGACAAGACATGGTCTGATAGAGGCGATGGGAGTTGTAATTACACTTGCAAACGCGATAATGAAGCGAGCTGCCAAGCTTTTCCATTCGTCACCCAGTTAGTTGGAGTTAAGCCGCCGTAACAAGTGCGAACCAGCCGATCGACGCTGGTGGTTGTAATCGCCGTCTGGTGTTCAGCCCCGCAAAGTGACCATCGTGGGATTCGGCCAATTGGCACGCATCAAAGGCTGGGAAATGGTGTCCTGTTAGCAATCCTAATATTCTTGCTTGAAGCGGTAGGCGCCCAAAAAAGAAGAAGCCCCTTGTACGTGCATATATTGCGCTTTTCCGCCCCCAGAAAAAAAAAACCGTCCTCCCTTCATCACCTGCTTCCCTGCATACGTGCTGTTCAGGTGGACATGGGGCAAAGCAGATAGGTGTACAGTACTTCGGACAGAGTGTGTACATCTTGGGACCAGCATCGGACGGACACACGTGTATGTCCGGACCAGGAAGTGGCTCACTTCCTCGGCATTGTTCTGAATGGCCACTTCGTACTTTGTATGCCTACGAACGCACATGTATCGTGCATTGAGATGTCCATAGCTTATCTCTAGAGGAGACCGTTGTAAACCACCGTATATTAGGGGGGCCAAGTGATAGAGGCTAAAGCTGCGGGCCTACGAGTGCGAAGGACTAGCACCAGCATCAGCACCAGCACCAGCACCAGCACCAGCACCAGCACCAGCCTTAATAGCAGGACAGACAAGCGTGAATAAAATTCCGTCAAGTTGACTTGGATGCCAATACGGAGCACAGCTCCCTGGGGTGCTTTTCCCGAGGGCCAGGATCATAATATTCGGCGGAGGCGGCATAACACTAAAGCACGAGGTGCACACACATACAAGTGCATGCCTGTTTTTACGGGGTAATGTAATGTACCTCGTAATTAATACTGTACAATGGTGGTCCCTATCCGAACACTTAATTACAATGCGTGTACTCCGTACTGTACACGATGGCTGACTTCCTAGGCATGGCTCACGTATGCTGCTTTGCCACTTTGGCACCATCTCGGCGTGCAAGTGCGTCTCGCATGACATGTACATTACAGCTGGCTTACACCATGCTAAGGAGAAGAAAAAAAAGAAGAAGAAAAAAAGCACCGATGGCCAGGGACCAGGTATATCGTGTCATAATCTACCGGCCTTGGCAGGCAAATGAAGAATGGGATAAGCTCATGGCACAAGACATGGATATGGCTGGCTGAAAAGCCGGTTTAAATTGGTACAGCAACACTATTGGCCGACCTGGCTAAATGAGACGAAAAAAAGAAGAAGGAAAAAAAAAAGAAATAGCCAAACCCCTGTTCTCCTGGGCTGGCTTTCAATGTCTAAGCCAGCGAGTGTTATTACTATCAACTAGCACTTCGTAGCAGCAGTACTAACACAGAGTAGGCTGCGGGCACTGTGTGAAGGGGGATGCGCCACACGGCCCTAGCGCCTTGGGATGCCCTAAAAAACTCAATCAAAACTAGGCGACCCTGTACCGTGGGGATTAGGGACGGCCACACGGATCTTAGAGCACCTAGCTAAATAGACACGGAACACAAGATGGCCCCCCGAATTGGTAGTGCTTGGGATTTGAGACAGGACTCCCTTCTTTTTTTTTTTTTTTCCTAAATCCCCCCCTGTGGATACATCTTAATTTTTTTTTCTGGAATGATTCCTGTGGTAGTGGAAAAAAAGATGGAGTGAGGGTGTATTTCCCTTTTCCTGCCTCTTCTTCTTCTTCTTCTTTCTTTCTTCTTCCGTCTATTTTGATGCTGGTTGGTCCTTGACTCCTCTTCTCACCCTAGCTGCATGAAGATATTTCCGTGCTCAGCTCGAGCTGCTATTTGACCCTCAAGTACCCGACTCCATCTGCCCCAAAGTCCCAAAGTCCCAGCGAGTACGTAGTATACCTACTTAGGTACCTTACTGTACATGCGCCGAAAGTAGCAGTACCAGTGCACACTCGCTATTCTTCAGCACTGTCACAGCGCTCTCTGTCCTTGCCGCGCCCACCTGATCTTCCCATGTCCTCCTTAGCCTAGTCCCCCGGCCCACCCCCCATCTCGGGCCATCCATTCGCCCATCGACTATCTGGGCTAAATCGAAATCGTCCAACCGTCCAACCTCGATTCAGCAGCCTCGAACCCTGCCTTAGCCAAGCCCATCGAGGTCGTCCGTGGTCCTCTTCAATTGCATTGCTCGCCTCTTTGCGTTGACACGCACGCGAACTTGCGACGTCATCCACCTCTGCTGTTGGGGCCTTGAGAACATTGGCTCCGTCTTCTCGGCGCACCGCATCTCGAACCTCCGTCTCCGGAGACTCTCCTGGCCTCCACTCGTCGCTCCGGGTCTGCCAGCCGCCAGCAGTCAAGCCATACCGCCCCGATAGCGATAGCGATAGCGAGAGAGAGAGAGAGGAGGCAGATTAGGGGGAAGGACCCTTTGCTTCTGCAATAACTGTGCGGGTTATTGCAGGCTCTGCGACGCTGCACTTACGTCGGCTTCGTCAGTGGTATTCGAGCTGAGCCTCAATTGGAGGCGCGTCGCCTTCTCGCATACTGCCTTTGGTATTGCTCAAAGGGCAACCGGTTCAGCCTAAATGTCCGGGACAGAGGCTGCCAATGCCCCAGGCGGCGGGGGGAATAATGCCAGCGAATTTGTGAGTCGAACTCAATTATATCTCTGTATTGCTCGATATATAACGGAACGAGTGCTAATGCTATATCAAGGTCCGCAAGTTGTTTCGGTAATTGCTCACCATTGTTCTAGGTTTCTATCGACATGGCTGACCTTGCCTTAGAATGCTCGAAGACCCAACACATCAGGATGTAGCTCGATGGGGAAAGGATGGCGACTCATTTGTCGTCGTCGAGGTGGGATTTACCCGGCATCCCATTTTACACATGAATTGACTATTAACTCTCCAAATAGGGCGAGAAATTTACGAGATCCATCCTACCAAAGCATTTCAAGCATAGCAACATGTCTAGTTTTATTCGGCAGCTCAACAAATATGACTTTCACAAGGTCAAGCCTTCTGCCGATGGCGAATCGGCCTCCCCCAATGGCAACGTAAGTTTCCAAGCTAGGTTGCTTTACAAGGCTGAGAAAATATTACATGGAGCACATGGCTAAGAATTGGGTCACGATATGCAGGTTCTAGAGTTCAAACACCCCTACTTCCGCGTCGACAGCAAAGATGATCTGGATAACATCCGGCGGAAAGCGCCGGCCACAAGGAAACCCCAGGTCGCAGAGGACTTCACCACCAGCCAACATGTCAGCGTCGTCTCTGAGCAATTGACCGCTACCCAGCAGCAAGTACAGCAGCTCCAAGAGCTGTTTGCCGACATCTCCCAGACAAATAGGCTCTTGGTCAACGAGGTTCTCACCCTGCAGAAGATGCTCAATGCCCAGAAGCAGGCGCAGCATGAGATGCTCAATTTTCTCTCCCCTTATAACCATAACCGGGGCAATGGAATGATAGCACACCAGATGCCCTCAAATGGCGGCATGCCGGCGTCTGATGACGAAGGTGGACCGGAACTCAGAAGGGCGCGAGAGCTGCTTTCCAGTGTCGCAGCAGACACCGTAGCCGATCGTGAGCTCGAGCGCCTGCACGACATTTACGAATCTCCGACCGATTCAGCAACCATGGTAACCCCCGTATCGATGCCCATGATGCATGACCCTATGAATGATATTAGTCGGTATCCCGTTTATCCCGTAGGCCAGACCGTCGGCATTGATCCTTTCCACTCGGATCACATCAACAAGATTCCATATGCCATTCCGAACGAGGGTAGCGCCGGGGCCATGGATCAACACCAGCAACATCAGCAACACAACACGCCGCAGCCAGGGCAGCCTGGCCAGATGAACAGCACGCCTGGCTCCGCAGCGTCGATGGATAAGCCCGCATCCCTGTGGGGGTCGAAGAAGCCAACAGTATTCCTGGTAGAAGACGACGGCACGTGTGCAAAAATCGGCATCAAGTTTCTTAAGTCGATGGGCTGCGATGTCGAACATGCCGTAAGTGAATTGGGCATTCCTCTAAAAAAAAAAGACGTTGTGCAGTGGTAGATGGCGGCTAACAACAATTGTGTAGATCAATGGTGTGGAAGCGTACAACAGGATCAATGCTGTCGGGCGCGATCATTTTGACCTGATCTTCATGGATATCATCATGCCTAGGTTAGACGGTGTGTCGGCTACCATGTATATCCGTCAGCATTGCCCAGCCACGCCCATCATTGCGATGACGTCAAATATTCGGCCAGACGAAGTGAATGGCTATTTTGAGCATGGTAAGTTGAACCAACCCCTAGAACAAACCAATAGCTGGGCATTGCTGGGTATCAAAGCTGACCGCCACTTAGGGATGAACGGAGTGTTGGCTAAGCCCTTCACCAAGGAGGGTATGCTCAAGTCTGTCAAGACGCATCTCCAGCACTTGTTAAAGAACCCGCCCGCCCAATCAGACAACGGGCACGGATCCGGATTCATTGTGAATGTTCCTTATCTGAATACGTCAGGCAACCCCATCAAATTCGAGTCGCCAACTCCACCTGCGGGTGCTGGTGGCTCGAATTGGTCATCTGGCCACATTCCCCAGAATGGGGTCGAGCCGGGCTTTGGGATCATGGACGGGAGCAACCAATACAACATGGCACAAGGAAGAAATGCCTATTCAACAATGGATTCTTCCTCCGGCCGGTTATCCGATCATGATAGTCCACCGGAGAAGCGCCAGCGCTTGAATAACTCGCAACGAAATTATGCTTAACGCTGGAGCTGACGACCAATTCTGTGCATGAAAATGCTCTTTTGCTGGATGCTTTTCGTTTCCCACTTTTTTTTTCCCCTTTTCCTTCTCGGCTCTTGGCTCGCTCATTGCATGGACGATTCTGTTATGTGGCGTTGTGACTTGTTTAAAACAAAGGAGGAGCTTTTCTTTTTCTTTTTCCTTTTTTTTTTTACTCCGTCCTCAGAGGTGTGTTTCATCTATTGTCTTGGGATTCTCTGGTTGGGATGATGATTTCGCGTACTGGTTGGACATTTTGTCGGGCATTCTGCGGTTGTATTTCCCAGTGGAGAGGGAAAAGGTTCTTTTGTTTTATTTTTGAAGGAGAAAATCGGAGTTGTAACGATATATGCTTGGCTAGGTTATGGGAGTTATGGAGAGAAAGGGCTGATGAAGGTGTTTCTCTGTGATAGCGCCGTGCTGAGGGGCTATAGCATTGGGGACGTGGAGTGGTGACTATCGATTATAGGGAGTGGTTAATCATATGATCTGTTTACATGAAACAGACTTGGCAAAGCTTACCATTTTGTGAATGAAGTGATGATGGGCTGTTCTGTATGTGTACAAAACGAGAACTGGTAAGCTATTAGTAAAGAGCTTTTGGTGCAATGTGTACTTTGCAACGATGCATCCAAAATACGGAGTTACGGAGTATAAGAGCCGTAAGTCTATGGGTTTGCAGAGTCGGTAAGACAGATGGGAGGCCGTCCAAGCATTAATACCTTTTTTTCCCCCCCAACCTGTGGAGAGATGAAATGGGTCCGCGGTGAGATCCGATTTGCGAATCTCATCACGACGTCACATGGATATTAAAAAAGAAAAAGAAAAAGAAACCCCGGGAGTTGGGCGTATCAGCACGGCGGAGCCCTTTATATGGAACAAGGATCGAGAACCCGCACGCCGTCAACCCACCCTTGCAGATGAAGAAGGAAAAAAAAAAAGGTTGAAATGCAAAAATCGCACCTTGGGATGCTTGTAGCCGTTAGATCCGGTGATCCAGGCGCGGCGTTGAGGGTTCTATGGAGGTCTGGACCGGGGGTGGGAAGAAATGGAGACGGGCGGTCGCTCAGCGGGCGATTTTTAGGTGCCGGAGCGGGGGATGGCGAAGGAGACATGGGGGAGGATATTTATGAAGGGGAAGAGAAGAGAAGAGAAGAGGGTAAGCTTATTGTTTGTTCGGGAATAGTTGAGAAAATGCCGATACACTTTGCTCGAGGTGGAAGGTATTTTGAAAGTAGACGGAACCAGATACAAGGTTGCGATAAGGCAAAAGACGAAATGGGTGGACGTAAGAGGCCACTTATAGAGAGGGATGGCCATCCTGGCGCATGGCAACGTTGATATTTGTTTGCTACTGGGCACCTACAGTACATACAGCCAGTGAGGACTAAATCTGTCCAGGCCCTATTAATATAGAAAAGGGCGAGAGTCTAGAGCAAGTCCGCAGCATGGGCTCCAATCTATTTATTTAATGCATGCATGCAGCAATGGACTGTCGTGTCATGGACTTTTTTTCTTGTCTCTTCTCATGCCGGAAGCCATGTTTGATGCTACCCTCGCCTGAGGCAGCAGATAAAAAGCAAAAGTCGGCTAATGAGCAAACAGCTTTTTCATGTTGCGCCGCCAGTCCCCCATTTGTCTATGTGATACAGTGGGAAGGGCGTTGCGGCGTTGCACTTACACGAGGTGGTAGTATACGAATTGAATACACGGCCTTTTGATTTGGTTTGGGGGAGTTTTCTTTTTGCCACAGCGGCACTTGGTATGCATCTAGTATGTAATAGAAAAGCAATAGCGTAATGCACTATTATTTAAAAATAACCACAGCTTTCACTGCACGGATAAGTTAAGTACATGGAAGAGAGATGGAGAGATAGAGAGAGAGAAAGGCAAAGAGAGAAAATACGGTGGAGGGGATCACGCCAGAATGACTGCTGCTGCCAAGCGGAATAGCTTGTGGTTTTGGAACTTTCTAGGCCCTTGTTTGACGCATGAAGCTGGGAACAGCACGGAGCAGAGAGAAGATCCTTACCAGATGGGGTAATTCTGCGTGTTTCGCTTCGGAGACGACCCGAGCGAGGGCGTCATGAGGAGGGCTGGCTATTGAGGCGGGCTTGAACTCTATTTTAATGGAATATAAGCTGAAAAAGAACCAGAGCAGAGGCTATTTGCAGCATCGACTCTTATGGATTGTTATTGATGGAAGAGAGTTGTCGGCAGTTAGTACCTATAAGAGTATGAGAGGAGTATTTCGGGGTGCTCTGAGGCATTGATCAATGCGCTGTTAGTTGCTGCTTTTGGGGCCTGAACGCTGAAAGCTGGTTGGTGGTGGGGCTTTGGGCAGCTTTCAGTGGGTGCGGCGGCCTCTAATCTAAAGTAAAGGGCCAGACAATCAATGGAGCGCCATGACAGCACCACATGCCGCACACCGTATCCTGTACAGTAAAACCACGGTGCATTTACTGAGTACAAGCTGCATGTACATGTTCTCGGGTACCGTCAAGTGGCATTTTCACTTTACGCGTCTCGACGCGTTTTCCCTAATCTGTGTGAGCATCTCCCCGCGCAAGGGCTTGTCTCTTCTTTGCTGGATCGAGCATCTCGACAAAAAGAATCTGGTGGAGGTAGCAGCATCGAGCCGGTAGCCAATCAACCAATTCGGATGCAACTGTCTCTGTTCAAGAGAAAAGAATACACACGATGCCACATTCAATCTCTCCCAATTCCGGCGACTCTGCCACCGCTGTTAAGGACGAGCCAATGGACGGCGAAGCAGGAATTCCCAGCAATTCTGTACCAGCAGACACAGTCGTAGCGGCAACAGATGGTGATGTCGATATGAATGACGAAGCACAGGCAGAGGCGGAGGCGCCATCCGCAGGCCAAGCTGAAGAAGCAAAGAAGGAGGTCAAGTTGGACGAGCTATTCGCAGATGTCGACTCAGACGACGAGTTTCCGAGCTCAGCACCCGTTAAGCGCGAAGGCGCAAGCTCACCAACACGAGCAGCCTCACCTCCGTATGTAATCTTTTAACACACCCAATTCTTGCAAAGAAAAAGAAAGAAATATGGCTGATCGTGCTGAATTTGTAGAGATATCCCGGCTTCCGATCCCGAAGTCATGCGCAGCTTTTATCAGCGACTCTTCCCTTGGCGACAGCTGTTTCAGTGGCTGAACCACAGCCCGACGCCTACGAATGATTTTGGTAATCGCGAGTTTGCTTTTACCCTGCAGAATGACGCATATTTGCGATATCAGTCTTTTGCAACTTCAGATCTGTAAGTTATCACATCACACCCCCAGGCACAATAATGCCAAGAATTGGTCTAATACTTACTTACTCTCATCTAGCCTACGGAAAGATGTCCTCCGTCTCATGCCCTCCCGTTTCGAAATCGGCCCTGTCTACTCAACGAACCCTCGAGATCGAAAAACCTTGCGCAACTCTTCCGCCTTCAAACCTCTTTCAAAAGAACTTTGCTTTGATATCGATTTAACCGATTACGATGATATCCGAACATGCTGCGATAAAGCGACCATCTGCAATAAATGCTGGCAGTTCATGACTATGGCGATCAAGGTGGTCGACGTGGCCCTAAGAGAAGACTTTGGATTCAAGCACATCATGTGGGTGTACTCTGGACGAAGAGGTGCCCACGCCTGGGTGTGTGATAAGAAGGCTCGGTCAATGGACGACCAGAAGCGCAGGGCTATAGCAAACTACTTGGAAGTGGTTAAAGGTGGTTCACAAAGCGGTAAAAGGGTCAATGCCAAGAGACCACTGCACCCTCATCTTAGGTACGTGATGCCTGTGTCTTGTGAACAAGATTGATGGCAGGGATGATGCTGACATAGTTCTTAGCCGGAGTCTCGACATTCTCAAAACCCATTTCCAAGACGATGTACTGGCCGTCCAAGATCCCTGGGCAACAGACGAACAAGCTCAAAAGCTACTACAACTCCTTCCCGACCCGACCCTGAACGACTCATTACGTCGCAAATGGGAAGCAGCTCCTGGACGATCGTCTACATCAAAATGGGCCGACATTGACGCCGTGGCCAAGACCGGAGCAAGCAAACGCTTGGACTCAAAAGCATTACTCGAAGCAAAGCAAGACATTGTGCTGGAATACACCTATCCTCGTCTCGATATCGAAGTTAGCAAGAAGCTAAATCATTTGCTCAAGAGCCCCTTCGTTGTGCATCCGGGGACAGGACGGGTCTGTGTGCCCATTGACACCAAGGCTCTCGAGGACTTTGACCCTCTTGGTGTACCAACAGTACAAAGCCTGCTTGCGGAAATCGATACCTGGAAAGGTGGGGAGGAGGGTGACGATGGCGATGACAAGTCTAAAGTCAACATTGCAGACTGGGAGAAGACCAGTCTCAAACCCTATGTCGAGCAATTTAGATCATTCGTATCGGGAATCATCAAGGATGAAGGGACTGCAAAAGTAAAGAGAGAGCGAGAGGATGATTCAATGAATTTTTAATCATGATGGTATGAAAGGACTGACGGCTTAAGGGGATTACATGCATAAATTCGTGCGGGTTTTTGGGTATGAAACCTTGCTTGGTATTAGTTATGAGACTGCATACATACAGCATTACGTTTATGATTATGCCTCCTTCTCTTGTTCAACTTCTGATTTACTTCCATCTCCAATGTTAGCTGGTGTCTCAACTTGGGCAACATCTTGTTCCTTGGTTTCTGATGCCTGCGCTTTTTCTTCATCCTCCTCACCCTCTTCCCCTTCACCATCCCCAGCCTCCGACTCAGCATTCTCACCTCTCAGTCTTCCACCCTTTCTCTTTGGAATCACGCTCAAAAATGCCTGGCCCCAATCACCACACTCCAGCCACTTGAGCATAATCTCAACCACATGGTTCGTCGCCAGAACTTGCCGGCTCTGCATCACCATAAACTTGCCAATCGGCAATCTTGCAGTGCGAATGCCCTTTTCTCGTGCGCGCCTATAGCAGAGGCCCTTTTCACGGTTCTTGTCGACTAGTCCGCCCACGACGTAACATGTGTTTGGCTCCAAACGTTCCAGCGTGTAAGGGGAATCAGACGACAAGTAGACAACGTCTTTGTTCGCCTCATCCAAGGGAGGTTCCGGTCCAGGAATAGGGAAAGGATCGTTCTCATCGCGAGTCCATGCCGGGGCTTCATCGAGGCTACGCTGCAGTGACTCAATCATTTCCCCCCCACTACCATCAGGAGCGTTCATCTTTTCGCGAATCTTGGCCGCGCAGCTGATAAAGTCACCCTCGTCGAACCATATGCCGCTCCAGTTCACATGCTGATCACCCAATACATCATGAAACCGCTTCGCAATCCCCTTGTTAAACCCCGCCACCCAGAGATGCGAACGGTACCTCGCCTGCTTATTATCAGAGTACGACCGCGTGACCTGGCTAGAGAGAGAAACGCGCTCCTTATCCATCATATACTCCTCAAAGTCACAGTCGACGATGATCCCCACCGGCGCCAGCGTAGAAGGCTGCTTCTTCTTCTGCAGCTCTGAAGGGTCGACGCCCTGTGCGATGAGCGCGGCGCGTTCAGTGCGGACGCGGGTTTTGCGCTCGTGACGCTTTTCTTTACGGCGCTTGCGGCGGTCGTCTTTGCCGGCGTCCCATTCTTCTTGTTTGCGGAGGCGTTTGAGAGCGCTTTTGGACATGGGCGGGTTTGATGGAGCGGGCTGGTCTGGTTGGGTGTCCATTGGTTCTGAAGGAAGCTGTGCTTCGGGCTTGGATGAAGCCTCGGAAGATTCCAGCGAACTCATGTTTGGGGAGTGATATGTTTTTAAGCTTAATGAATGAAGTTGAAATGAGTTGTAAAAGTGGTAGAAGCTCAATCCAAGTTTGAATCCTTGAAATTGGTTATGAAATTGACTTCCACCAGCCTTCTCCGTCGCCTGCTTCCTCACACCTTATATGGACGATTAAAGCGACGATGAGTCACAATGACCACAATAGGAGCGGCTTTTGATGCTGGTTGCAAGCTTCAGATTAGCCAATCCATTAATTGAAAGGATTTGTGTTTATAATTGATCACTGAGGAGCTGCTGGAGTTCCCCTAACCGTCCTCTATCATGAAATTTTCGAGGTCTTATACACCGAACTTTTGTATGGAGCAATCTTTTACACCCTTCCATAATCTCTTGGTGGGCTGGTGGGGCCTAGAAAGTACTCTCGGACTAGTCCTAATAATGTGAGACGCACAGAGACTTCTGTCCAATCATGGAACCCCAATTGCTGACAATAGCCATCACGTGAGGAGCAATTCCCAGAACAAGCGCAGCTTCAAGTCCCATCAGACGTCAAAACAGCTCCTCATCTCTTCTTCCTCCCACCACGGCGAGCTACGCACTTACCACACGCCATGGCGAAGCCTTATGTGCCGCATGACGTCCTTGACGAGACGGCCAAGACCTCATTAGTTGGCCTGGGCAGCGGCTTCTTCATTGCGGCCATCCAGAATGCCCTGTCGAAGCGCAACGTGGGCGCTATGAGCGTCTTTACGCGGGGAGCTCCCATCATTGGCATTTGCGGTACGGACTTTTCGCCTTTCGGAGACTGGGAGATTGCGGTACCAATTGGACCGAATTTTCCTAGGAAAAAATAATTATGCAAAATGGAATTTTGGCTGACGGTGTTTTTTTTTTTTTCCAGCTGCGGGTCCCGGTGCCTATGCTTTCTTCTCCCGAACGATGATGAACCTGCGTGAGAAGGAGGATGCTTGGGCCGCCGCCTTTGGAGGATTCATGTGCGGCAGTGTCCTCGGACTTCCTTGTAAGGACTCCTCTTCCCAATTCTACTTGGTTTTCGGCTATGGCGGATGCTAACCTGTCATCTCTTCACAGTCAAGCGTACACCCATCGTGTTGGCTCTTGGTGCTTTTGTCGGTACCGCTCAGGGTCTTTTCCACGTCGCTGGAGGCCGACTGGACAGCTTCTACAAAGAGGAGGATGAGTTTGAGCGCAAAGAGATTGTTCGACGGACAACCCGGGTGCCCGTTGAGCAGACAATTTCTGAGATTGGCGAGGGACGAGGTGAGTCTTTGCCCTTCGACACGGGCCTTTGTTACATACTGACGCTAAATGTTTTTTTAGGCATCCGTCCTCCTGGCTATGAGGAGCGGAGACGAGAGCGGATTAAGGAGAAGTATGGCTTTGAAGTTAACCCTGTGAGCGCCACGGCTGAGGGCAGTCAATAAAATGAACAAACAAGAATAAAGCCAGTTGCCAGAGATTGAGGCGAGTCTACGGCAGCTTGTATATATACGCATCGCATTCCAGTGCGGAAGAGATGCGATGCTAGATAATCGGAACTTTTTTTTTGTCTTTTTGTTGCCACGTTACCATCACCATTGCCATTTACTAGTCTGCGTTTTCGCATCTGGGCTTCTGTGTGTAGTGACAATCTTGACAAAGGTACGTTGTTTTACACTCTAGTATGCGTTTTGTTTTTTCGTTTTCCATGATGAACTCTTTTTCAGAGGTTGTTTATGAATTCACTGATTACATTATCACCATTTCTACATTGTTTTCTCTCTGATGGACACTTTTATTATTATTTTAATCTTCGCTATTTACATTCACTGCTTGTCACGAATAACGCGCTGACATACTATATCATAGGTACTAAATACACAGGATATAAAAGTTTTCTCGGACAAACTTAACAAAGGTATGTTGTTGTACGCTCTATAATCTGCTCTTTGTTTTCTCTCTTCGCTTTCCATGATGAAACCTTTTTCAGAGGTTGTTTATGATTTCGATGATTACATTATCACACTATACTACATTGTTTTCTCTCTGACGGATCCTTTTTCTTCAATCTTTATTATTTTGCATTGGCTATTATTATGAATAATGCGCTGATTTACCAAAGTGCACACAGGCTGTAAACTCTAGGATGTAAAATCCTTTCGTGAAGAAACTTAACAAGGGTACGTTGTTTTACACTCTATAATCTGCGTTTTGTTTTCTCTCCTTCGTTTTCCATATGATGATACCTTTTTCAGAGGTTGTTTATGATTTCAATGATTACATTATCACACCATACTACATTGTTTTCTCTCTGATGGACACTTTTCTTTCATCTTCACTATTTATTGGCTGCTCGTCACGAACATTGCGCTGACATACACAAGTGCACAGGCTGTAAAATCTTCTTGAACAAGTTAAATAGCAAGTCTCACCATGCTCATCTAATACTGGTGCATCATTTTACTACATATATGCCATATCCGTCCCTATTATGGGGTCTGTTCCTAAATAAATGTCATCAAGCCCAACTCCCGGCGCTGTTAAATGCGAGATTACTACACTAAATGTCTTTCGTAAAAAAACAATTGACGCTTTTCACCCAAATGTTTCATTTATAGCGCTTTGACAGATTGAAAGAAGGGATTGGCGAGGAGCTTATCATCCGCTGCAACCAGCTCTTTTAGCTTAGCCACCTGCTCTTCTTTGCTGAGCTCTCCGTTCTGTACGGCCTCTTTCCATTCGACAAGGACCTTCTTGAGCATTGCACTGCCCTGTTCGACGTCCTCGGTACTGTAGCTAACGCCAAGATCTTCATGCTTGGTAGTAAAGTCTTCCAGCTCGTCTGCCTTGCGTTTAGCCATGCGGACAACCTTATCTGGGAATCGTACCAGCTCGGCCACGTGGATGCCGAAACTCTGATCGCAGATGCCAGGCTCAACTTTGTAAAGCAACGTGACCTCGCGCTTGGCGTTGGCATCGCCATCGGTGCCACTGATGTGTGCCGTGACGTGCATGTTCTTGACCTGAGGATACTGGTCGGCTAGAGCGGTAAGCTCGTGGAAGTGCGTTGCGAACATGGCAAAGCATCCGATTTCTTTGACAATGTGCTCGGAGATGGCCCAGGCAAGGCCGAAACCATCGTACGTAGAAGTACCACGGCCAAGCTCGTCGATGATAATGAGGGACTCGGCTGTAGCTGACTTGAGGATATTGGCCGTCTCAAGCATTTCGGCCATGAAGGTTGAGACACCCTTGAGTTGAGAGTCGGAAGCGCCGACTCGGGCGAGGATAGAGTCAAAAATGGTGAGTTCTGCCTCTGAACAGGGGACAAAAGATCCTACTTGGGCCATAAGGGCGATGACGCCAGCTTGACGGATGTAGGTAGATTTACCTCCCATGTTGGGACCAGTGATGATGAGGAATGAGGACTTATCACGGGTGAGGTCGACATCGTTGGTGATGAATTGGACATCGTCTTGGAGCTCCATACAGGGGTGTCGAGCACCAGTGAGCTTAGTCTGACCCTCGCCGCGGGCGTGCATTTTGGGTCGGACGTAGGCTTCAGGGGCGTGGACAGCAGCATGAGAGAGCGAGACGATGACATCCAGATGAGCTAGCACGCCGGCAAGGCGCTCGAGAACGGGGCAATACGAGGACGCCACCTGGACGACCTCGTTTACCAGACTGCTCTGAGTGCGGTTGTAATTTTGAGATAACTGATCGTGCTCACGGCGATAGGCTTGCATTGGCTTCGTTGTGAAATAGACGCCGTTCTTCTGGGTGGAGCACTCGAGGTATTTTGACTTGCCACGGATGCAGCCAGCTTCTTGTCTCGTAAGACGCATACACACGCCGTGGGCTTTGTGGTTCATCTCGAGGAAAATCTTCTTGTCGGCCTCTTGGCCTAAGTCGTGTGCGGCATTCTGGAACTCTTGCCTAATGTCACGGTCGAGTTGATCGAGCTTCTTGCGGATAACACGTAGGCTCTGGTCATACTCTGGCTTGATAATGTACTCGTGTCGGTCCAAAGCGTCGAGATCGACAGTTTGTTCAACCATCTCCTGAAGCTTACCGAGACTATCGGATAACTCTCGAAGCTTGTTGGTATATGCCTCATCAAGAGGATCCTTATAGGTCTCATCCATGACTCCTTCAAGGGTCCCGATAAAGCCGGGAAGGCGGATGACAACCTGATAAGCACGGACGACATCCTCCAGATTAGCTTTACCACGCTGAAATTTCTTCGATAAGCGGTAGAGATCAGGGACAGAGCGTAAGTGCTCTTCCTGCATGGTTTGGCGGAGCTCAGTGTCGCTATAGAATGCTTCCACAAGCTGCTGCCGCCTCTCGATCTCATCTTTGCTCATTAGCGGCTGCTTTAGCCACTGCGCCAAGAGGCGACTGCCTACAGGAGTCTTGCAGTGGTTGAGCACGCCGTAGATACTCATTGTCTTTGCTCCATCTCGCAGGCCAGGCATGAGATTGAGGGCCTTTAGGGCTGCGGCGTCTAGCTTCATATATTGAGCCAAATCGTGCTGATATAGCTGATATTGACCAAAGTTGGAGGGATCTTGTAGGGCGCCAATGTATTTAATCAGGCATGCTGCGGAGCCCATGGCCAACTTAAGGTCTGTCTGTGGCAGCATAGCAACTGATTTTTCATCTTTTAAGAGGCGAGCCAAGTCCTGTTCGATATCCTTGATGCCAAAGTCACCAGCCGGGCGCTCGGCCAGAGCGACACCGCAATTGTTGATGACTTGCCTTATCTTTGCCAATTCAGGATCCTTTTCTTTTTCTTTTTCGCCTTTGTCATACTGGATGAGGCACTCTCGGACGCCAAGCTGAATAAGGAGAGCCTCAAAATTGGAATAGAGGTCATTGTCGAGAAACTCGCTGACACCGAGCTCTCGTACACTAGCGTCGGCGAAGCAAACACCGACACCACGCGCTTCAGAAGCCTTTGCGGATATCTTGACTGCCATGATCATGGGTGCCGAATCGATTTGGCCACCTAGCTCATCTTCAACATCCTGGAGGTTTCCTGGGGACGCCTGCTTGATGCATTTCCAGTTCATCCGACCACTGGAGCTCTGCCAGATCTCGACTCTCTTGCCTAATTTGAAGAGTGCCTCGCGCAGGAACTGTCGGAAGACTGTCATGGTCATGGTGACGGAGGGGAGACCTGTGTGGTCATTTTTGCCGAGCTGTCTGACAACAGACGTCGTTTTGTAGACCTGAATGCGTTAGGTTAGAGAAAGCCAATTCGGCAAAAAAAAAAAAAAAAGTAATTCATGGCACCGGCATCGTACTGTTTTAGCAATGAACATGGCATCGTTGCCGTGGGAAGTGTACCAATCGCCTCTGTCGAATATCCTCACGGCATCGTCGCCGATATCAGGTAGAGATTTAAAGAAGCGGATGAAGCCGCCCTCGTCGTCGAGCTGTTCGTCCAATGTCAGATTAATATTCACTGCTCAGCTGCAAATGCAACAACCAGCTGCCGGACGCACGTACCTTCAATTCAGGTCTTGAAGCCATGATTGGGGAATATGAAGGTGTGATTGATGCGCCCAAATGGTTCCTCGAAAAATTCCAAATCTCCCTCTAGTTGGGATGAAGGAGATGAAGCATGGAGAGAAAGCAATCAGTTGGAGAAGCGTGGCTTGCAGAATCCCCTATCAAGCTGCAGGCGCGTGTCTTGGAGGGGAGACGCGTTTTGGCTGCAATCAATTAAAGTGGTAACGCGAAAGGCTTGGATTAGATAAGCTCCGTTTCCCGCTTTCGAGCACCACTAATTCATGCTAACAATAAACTTCATCCTAGTTTCGTCTTATAGCTCAGCTCTGAGAATTGGCCATTTGCTGTTGCTTTCAAACATGAGCTTGTAGTCCAACATGAGAAGATTATGTATAAATATCTAGTATTCACCTCTGCACGTTCCAGAAAAGTCCCAAAGTGAAGGATACATAGTTGGTCCCTCTCGCCATTTTCCTCTCAGCTATATTGGAGACCGATATCAATTTCATTATGGACAATCCCGTTGCTGCAAACGTCCTCGGAACATTTGGTGCTGCAAGTCTCACTTCCAAATCCTCTTGCATACTACCTCTATATATATAACTAGGTACCATATGTAAAAAATTTCCCAGAAAGGTAGACTAACAATAAATGCTTCATAGGTTTGTTGGTCTGTACAGGTACAAGCTTACCTTCTCCTACTGCTTTGCCTCATATTTATATAGTACACATGGACAGCGTCCCTAATAAGTGAGAGACAGCTTATCCCCCAAATCATCATCAACTATCGTCGCCACAACACCACCGGCCTGCAGCCCTCAATGATGATGCTATGGGCATGGGCGGGCGTTCCGCTTGGAGTGTACAACATCACCAAGAAGTTCAATGTGGCCTTGCGCATCCAACCTCAGATCCTGACACTCCTAAGTCTTATCACTTGGGCCCAATGTCGCTACTATGACAAAGTGAGTATAAAATTCGCTTCTTTATTATCCTTTGGCTATGTAAAATCACTCATCCCCATTTTTAGAAGTGGTCTGTTCCTCGCTGCCTTCTCGTAGCCATCCCCATTGCTCTCGTAATGGCCGCCATACAAACTGCCCTCATTTTTGCTCTCCGAGCCGCTCACTCTTCGCACCTCACTTGGCCAGACATATTGATGGCGAGTCTCTCTGCTGCTCTTCTCGCTGCTGGCGTCCTCAGACACTATTGGGATATATTTGTCCACCGATCGGTGCGCGGGATCTCATTCATCTTTGTGGGCATCGACGCTGCCGGCGATCTCTTCTCACTGATCTCGGTGTTTTTCCAACCCCAGCTAGACATCCTTGGTATGGTGATATACGGGACTGAGTTGGCCCTTTGGATAGGCGTGTTCGCTTGTGGTGGATATTTTAATTTGCTGCCTTGGATAAAACAAAATCTGAAGCCGTCTTCAGAATCTGATCTGTCTCCCAATACTTCTGAGCTATCGGCAGATCCTACTACCCGACCGACTCATGACATCTCTCTTCGAAATATGCCGTCATCCACGTCTGTCTTTAGGACACCATCAAGCGAGTTTGCCGTTGCAAGGGCTAGAGCCGGATTCCAGGACGCTGAAGATGAGAGCGGTGCAATCTCACAAAGATGATTTCGATCTTGCAAATAGCATCTCTTGCATTCGCCATTTCGGAGCTCAAACAGAGTGTATGTTTCATGATAACCGTTAATAGAGAGATTCGATGGACCTCCTCTTCGTCTTACCCTTCTTCCACCGCAGCTCAAAAAGAAAACAAATCAATCGCTGACGGTCGCTGAGCGCAACAATAGCCACCATCACACTAACAGCGCAACAATTACTGCCCTGACTGTCATGGGAAAGAGGTTCTCATCCCGAAATATCTGGAATGTCACTACATAATACAAATTCAACATCAACATCCAAGTACTGATAAAGTCGACAAAAACCATGATCACGGATCTGACTATCGGCACTTGTTGAAGCTTCCTGCTCAGCCAACCGACGATAAAAAAAGACACGTCTTCATCCGTATAAAGCCGGAGACAAAGGCTAAACAGAGAGAGAACGAGTGCGAAGAATGGTATGCGATAAGTGGCGACAATTTGATCCTCCATGTTGTGTAGAAGGAATAGCTCCTCTGGGGGAAATAAACGGAAAACGGTAAGTGGAGATAATCCCAAGCTGAGAAAGAATCTTGTTTCTATGCCGTGGCAGAGAATGGCGAGCTTGTCGATAAAGGATAGAACTGAAGCCATTGTATAATGAGTGAAATTAAACTTGATAGAGTACCTAGTAGTTATGTATTTGATGATATCGATGTTGGTGTTGACGAGAGTAAAAAGACATCTGGGTTTGTGCCTCCTGACCTTGAGGTAATATGTATTTGTTTTGCAAGTGTTGATGCATTGAGACGGAAAGAATACCTTAGAAGATACTTCGTCCCTGGCTCTTGCAACTCTACTGGGCTCCCTTATTCATGTATTGTTACCGCAGTTACCTTACCTTAGCAGTAACATTCCGAATTAGAGATCTAGACATCTATTTAAGTCGAAATAAACTTGAGATTTAAGAGAACTTGTATCATGTCGCCTATCTACGGCCAATATCATGATGGCCACTTCAAACCTAATACTAAGTCATCGTGTAGTGCACTACTTCTCCACATCCTCGAGAATCATATGCGCTGCCTTCTCCGCAATGGCATACACAGTCGCCTGTATATGCGCACTGACCTGAAGCGGCATGATACTCGCATCCACAACCCGCAGGCCCTTGACCCCATAAACGTTCAACCGCTCATCCACGACGCCTCCTTGAATACCTGCGTGGCCGCCCATGGCGCACGTTCCGACAGCGTGCAGTGCTGTGACGGTGCCGTTGACGATGAAGTCCTTCATTTGTTCGTCGTCCGCATAGGAGCTGGCAGGTGGGTAAACCGGTTGTCTCACAACGTCGGTAAAAGGCGGCGCAAGCAGGATGCTGTGTGCAAAACGGGTTGACTCCAACATTAACTCCAGGTCGACTTTACCACCCGGGCCGTGATAATATCCAGAATCAATCACAGGATCATCTCTCTCAGCGGGTGCTGGCTTCACATGAATTGAGCCAGTGCCGAAAGGATGCTGTAGAATCTGAGCTAGTATGTCGTGCCTTTTATCTCCTCCCCCAAAGCCCCCGGCTCCAAGCTTAAAAAAGTATTCTATTTGGCCAATTTTATCTGGATTTCTTAGGCGTTCCTCCAAGAGAGCTTTCTTTTCTGGAGAGAACTCTGTCAACTCGCGAGCCTGGGAATATATCTTTTCCAAAGCATCTTGTTGTATGGTTTTCGTAAGAGGAACAAACGTATAGGAGCAAGGGAGGTTAGCAAGAGGGCCGGTTTGATCTCGAGCAAATTGTTCACGAGCTGCAGTCGCTTGCTCGACATCAAATATGAGGTCATCGGAATTCTTAAGCTCTGGGTTGACTTCCACGATGAAAATGAGTGCTATTTAACGCATATTAGCTAAACACTCAGTCAAATCAAGCCAAGAACAAGTGCATACCTTTGTGCTCTTGTAAGTTTTCTCCTACCCTGGGACTATCCACTTTGACGGCAATCCCGGCTCGAGACAATACCTCGGGATTGCCAACTCCCGAAAGTTCTAGTATCTGCGGGGATTTGACAGTCCCAGCGGACAAGATAACTTCGCGAGATGCCGAGGCGGTGTACTCCTGGCCCTTATGTGTGAATCGAACTCCAGAGGCCACATATCCGCTGTCGGCTTTGTCAAGAATGATTTCTTCAACTAGAGCCTCAGTCAAGATGTAAAGATTAGAACCGGCCAAAGAGCAATACTCAGTCGCAAAACTCCGGGTCATTGTGCGTGGGTCAATACTGGCAACATTTGTCCATACCCCAACATTGGATCCTGTAACATGGGCCGGGTTTGTTTGTACGCCTAACGAGTTCAGTGTCTTGAGCCATAGACGATGAGACGGCGAATATTCCTTTGGATACGAGATATGAATTGGTCCCGAGGCGCCGAAGCCGTTGATGTCATATTGAAGATCTTGTTCATCTCGTATAGAAGAGCTTGGCGGGTGAAATGTTTCCGACTTTTTGAAAAATTGTCTGTGAGATCACGAGGACAAAAGGAAATAGAATTAATATCGTTACCATTCACTTAACCTTCCAAAGAAGAAAAAAAAACACTTACAGCAAGTCATCCCATCCCCACCCAGGATTGCCCAGTGCCACCCACGCATCATAATCTTCTCTACCAGCTCTGTTCCAGCTCATAAAGTTGATGGCGCTGGATCCGCCAAGTGCTTTACCTCGCGGCCACTTGTCTTTCTTCTCTCCCGCCGTACCTTGTGGCGACGATTCAAACTTCCAATCTAGTTCAGTGCCCAATGCCCTCCCAAAATAGCCAGGAATATCGACCTCGTCGCGCCCGTTTGCCGCTCCTCCAGCTTCAAGCACTCCGACTGTAAATTTTCCATCTTGGGCTAGACGGGATGCAACAGCAAGACCAGCGGTTCCACCACCAATGATGATGAAATCAAAGGACTGACGGGTGAAGTCGTCTATAGAGACTGTTTGCATGTTGTTTGGGAGCTTTATGAGTTCTAAGAGATATTTTGGTAGGTAGTTTAAAAAGTATATATTTAGCTATATCGACTTTATTTAAATACCTCTGATGACTGTCTTTACAGCCCTCTATACCTTTTATAGACTTTATCAGCCACTGTTAGCTGTTCGTTGGGAGTCCGCAGAACATCGGAAAACGCGCATCGTGGCATGACATGACCCCGCACCACCTTGAAGAGATGCGGAGTTTTGAATACAGCAATGAGATCCCCGTATTATGGAGATATGTGAACAGTAATGGACCAGTGGCCCAAGGTTTAAGAACAGGTCTATCTCGTAAGATGCTAAGACGGTGTTACAAACTTGGAGTTTGGTTGGAGCTTATGGATTCCACACATCTGACAAGCCTCAATTTAAAATCTCACCTGTGGTTTGTCTACCACCCACACACTTCTCTATGGTGGGAAGAAATACAGGCCTAGCTCTTACCATTCTTGGCCATCCTAATTTATAGATGCTCTTATTATGGTAGGCGAGTTACCTTGGTAGGCGAGCAGCCCTTGTAAATGCTACACAAAGGGATCCACCTTGACGCTTGTTTGGTGTCACAACTCCAAGAAAGTCCACTACAGACTCTCATACGTGTTTCAATATTTGGGTAAATATTCAGAGCGGAAATTTTCCAAACGCCATTTTTTTACACCCACGTGTCTCAGACTTACATCTTCTATGAGACAACGTCACCCGCCCGATCGAGACATTCCATCCCATTCAAGAGCATCGCCCTCAAACTCAGCCATGACATCATGGATCAACGCCTCAACAAACTCACTCCTCAGGATGTATATATTTTCATAGAAACTTTTAACATAAGAATGAAAAATACAATTCATTTACCAATTTGTCAGTTACGATCGCAAATTTTAGCACAATGGCCAAAGCACGAGTGATATACTGGTTCCGGACAGACCTCCGTCTGCACGACTCGCCAGCCCTCCAGGCAGCATTGGATCTTGAACCGGAGGTTCTTTGGCCGATTTTCACATGGGATCCTCACTACGTATATAAAGCGAGAGGAGGGGTAAATCGATGGCAGTTCCTGTATGAAATTTTTACTTGAATCCTTCCCTCCCTCTTTGATCATAAAGAAGCGCCGGGAATGAATGAGTGAATGAATGAGCTACTGACATTCATATAAATCTAGATTGGATTGCCAAAACGACCTCTCACAATCCATCACAAAGCTAAATAAAAACTCCAAACTGTTTGTCCTCCGAGAAGGACCGCAAACACTATTCCCCAAGTTATTCAAAGCCTGGAAGCCTACCCATTTGGTCTTTGAAAAGGACACAGACGCATACGCCCGCTCCCGAGATGAGGCCATCGCCAAAGCAGCCAAAGAAGCCGGAGTGCAAGTCATCATCCATCCAGGCCGAACCCTCTGGGACAGCGACGAAATCGTCAAACAACACGGTGGGAAACCTACCATGTCAATCACCCAGCTCCAAACCGCCGGAAAGAAAATAGGTCCCGTCGCAAAACCTATACCTGCTCCTAAAAGTCTTCCTGATCCGGGTGATATGCCAGTGCATTTTGAACAGGATCGTCCAGACAAAAAGCCAGATTTCAATGTAAATTATAGATCAGAAGACGATACAGGATATAAAGATATCGCTGGGCCAAATGGTGATTTCGCGATTGAGACGCTGGAAGAGCTCGGCTTTTCGCCAGCTACGACACCCCATCGAGGCGGCGAAACCACTGCTCTCAAAGCCCTAGACGAACTGGTCAAAAGCAAAGAGTACACCGCGACGTTCCAAAAGCCAAAAACTAGCCCAGCTCAGTTCAACCCCCAATCCACAACCCTCCTCTCCCCATTCTTCCACTTTGGTGCCCTCTCCGTCCGCCTCTTCTACTGGCGCGTCTATGAAGTCGTCACATCTTACGGCAAAGGCGCATCGTCACCTCCCGAGAGCCTCATAGGCCAGGTTTTGTTCCGTGACATGTACTTCGCAGCCCAAGCGGCGCTCGGCCAATCCTTCGCGCAGACAGCAACGAATCCCTATTGTCGCTTCATTCCATGGCATTTACCGTCTAAGAGAGACCCAGAAACGGGACTAGCCACAGGAGAGCATCACATAGATAAAGAAGAAGCCGAAGTGTGGTTCCAAAGGTGGAAAGCTGGCGTCACAGGATTCCCCTGGATCGACGCCTTGATGCGTCAGCTCAAAGAAGAAGGTTGGATTCATCATCTCGGGAGACATAGCGTTGCATGCTTCCTCACCCGTGGCGGCTGCTACATCGACTGGGAACGCGGAGCCGAAGTCTTTGAGGAATGGCTCATCGACCACGAACCGGCTTGCAACATCGGCAACTGGCAGTGGCTCGCCTGCGTCGCATTCTTCACGCAGTACTACCGATGCTATAGCCCCGTCTCCTTCGGCCAAAAATGGGATAAGAATGGTGACCTCATCCGTCGATGGATTCCGGAACTCAAAAAGGTAGAAGCAAAATACATTTATGAACCATGGAAAATGTCGCTTCCAGATCAAAAACAGGCTGGTGTAAGGGTAACTGGCGATGGCATTTCAGACCCTCAAGAGGGAACATACCCCAAGCCAATGTTCGATTTCGCCGAGCGACGAGGTATATGCATGTCGGCAATGAAAAAGGCATATGCGGTGGGTCTCCACGGTAACGATGAGAAAGTTTTAGATGGGAGTTGGAGATCACTATTTCCATCTCCTAACGAGGCTGAGGTTATGGGTGAGTATGAGAGCGACTATGGAGAGAATGCAGATAATGGAGACGAAGAGGGCCATGAGGGGTCAGATGAAGAATCTACTGGGAACAAACGCGCTGCGGAAAGAAATGGTGTAGAATCCATGCCAAAGAAGCAGAAAACGGAAGAGTAGCTTACTAGGAGGTCATGACTTCTTAGAGGTTGGCTACGGAGATTATAAAGATTCACAGAGTTCAGGCTTGAGCATATCCCCAAAGGTCAACATCTTGTATACTAAGCTGGAATAGCTTTTTAAGCACAATTCATCACCTCCAAAAATTGGATTAATTATTATCTTCCAAAAATTACCAGGACCATCTTTATATAAAGTCACAACAGATGTAAAACAGAATTTGCTACTCTCTCATCAGTGGATAGTGGAGTTCGTCCCATTGAATGGCAATACTCCAATATTTCGGACAGGCATCTGCATTATATCCCAGTGATCAGAGATGTTAGGATTGCCATAGGGCCGCAAAGCGGCGAATCGCAAGCTGCATAAAAAATGGTTAGTTCATTCGAGAATCAAATGGCCGATACGCCTAGATTGCGGCGTCTCACGTATAATTGCCTGGCGCGATATGGCTTCCGTTCGCTAGCTTGCCAAACCACCAATGTTTACCATAGCCACGTGGAACTCTCAATTGCGGAAATGAGATCGTATCGTCTTTGTCCATGCGACTTGGATCGTAATACCAAAAGGTATCAGCATCTCGCATCGTGGCTGCAGAGCCTATGTAACCGAGTTTTCCCACAACAGGGGGATATTGCCAGCGGTTCTCTGTCCAATACGAGTCGTAGATCTAAAGAGTATTATTTCATAATGAGCCATTACTTCACTCAATGTTAAATAGTAGTAACGCATATACTGACATCCCAGCGGAGGTGGAAGCATGGATAACTGAGACGCGCAGATAACTCGATGAAATCAAATCGGCTTTTGCCGGGATTGAATGACCAACTATGCCATTACGTTAAATGGTCACTCAAGAATACCAGAGAGGCTCACTCACGTCCAATTCGCGCCCCAATCGGTGATGAAAGGATCTCCCAAAAACATTGTGTCGAAAGCTTTCTCGGTATCGTATGCAGCCCCTATCAGGCACAAAATGCATTAGTGTGTTGCGATATCTAAGCTAGGTCTACTTGGGTGATCAAGTATACCTCCGTAGGGAATGGAGAGATCTTCGCCATTGCTCCCTCTGATCCAGACTTTGCCGCCGTACAAAGGTAGATAATCATCATTTATACCCTCCGGTGGATCGAAGATGAATCTTATAATTCGTTAGCTATGGAAAATGGAAAATGTGAAATGCGATATTGGGGGATGATGTTACTCGACCTGTCGCGTCTCTCCTGGGCTTAGCACAATATCTGTAGGCAATGCCACTACTGGCATAATCCGCAGTGGTTCGAGTTGGTAAACGGTTTTTATCCCGTAATGAGGATCCAAGATTTCTACTCCAGCCTGCGGCTCAAGCTCAAAAGAGTATATTACTGTTTGATTCCCTGAATTGGTAACGTTGGCGGTCCATCTTGACCGGAATTGTATCGAATTTGACAGAGAGAAAGGTTCGAACGACAGCTGAGTATCATGGTTGATAACCTTGAGGGCGTTGACAAGACCAGTGCCGACTTGAAAAGGAGGAGCTCTGAAATGGAGGTCAGCCTTGTCAGCAGCCCATCCAATACTGATTCCGCTAGAGACGATACGGTTCGCCAGCATCTTTGCAAATCCTGAGCCATGTAGCTCACGGCCACCGTGTTTGGATATATACAATGCCGCAACGCCTGCAATGTACGGTGCAGCCATGGATGTCCCACTCATGGACTCGTAGCTATTGTCTAGCACAGTACTAACGATCTCAAACCCCGGAGCGCCGATATCAGGCTTGAGCAGCAGTTCATTCGTCGGGCCCCATGAAGTAAACATGGCTGGAATCGGCGCCGCGCTAGGATCGGACGTGCTAATATTTGGATTCCCGGTAACGTTGATGGCAGCCACAGATAAGACATTGTGACCGTTGGCGCCACTGCTCGAATAAAATGGCCCAGTGTTGCCTTCATTGCCTGCTGAAATTGTAACTACAACGCCCTTTTCGGCAATTCTGCTAGCAATCAGAGCCCAGGGGTCATCAGCAAACCCGTCAGGCCTGCCAATGCTTGCCGTAATAATGTCGGCCTGTTGAGAGTGGTTAAACTGTAGAACATTTGAACAGGTTCAAGAAGGCTTACCCCAGCGCCATATGCATCACAAAACGCCTGTATGAGCACATCTTCGTCGGTGTCCCAGGGGTTCTGGATAGTTTGTTAACAGATTGATAGCTAATGAGGGAAGCATGGATGATTTTACGTCCGCAAACACTTTGAAAGAAAGAAGTTGAGCATCAGGAGCAACGCCGACAAGCCTACAAAGGGGAATATCAGTTGCAGAAGCGATGAGAAGTACAACATGGTGGATTACCATTCATTTTCTGCCGCAATAATTCCAGCCACATGAGTTCCATGGCCATGAAAGTCCATGGGGTCTTGATCTGGCTCCTTCGGATACTTTTTCTCATTGTGCGAGTTCCCTTCATGTATATATCAGCTCGCGTGTTTTCTCCGTTGCCAGTATTTGGACAAATCTTACAATTGGAACCAACGAGATCATAACCTCCAGTAATTTTGCAGCCCGGACCAAAGCACCCGCCGAGCTACGGATGACATTTAGCGGCAGGAGCTGATTCATCATCACAGAGAAAGGTTACTCACCGCATCATGGGTATAATCAACACCTGTGTCGATAATGGCAATGGTGGCACCTTTACCTCGAACGCCTTGAGCGTGAAGTTGGTCAACACCAGTCCACTGGTGCATCGAGTAGTTGTGGTATTTGGCTTCTGGAATGGCCTTTACTCGCCGTATGGCAGATGCCATGGGCACAGTCTTCATCGGCCAGACATTCGCCACACCACGAATTTTACTTAGGGTGTCGACGTTGTCAATTTCAGTTTCGACGACCAATCCATTGAAAATGTCACCGCAGTCAAATTGTCTAAAGTACGTGCTGTTTCTCGATGACGGCGTGGCAAACTGGAGAGCCATGTGTGCAATGTTTCCCTGAATGATACATTAGTTGCTGCAAGCTACATAGCTGCTGATGGAGAATGACAGCGAGAATATCATCATAGCATAACATACCTTGTCAACTTCAACTATGTACCTGTTTGTAGCAGCATTGATATTTCCCGTAGGTATATCGGTTACTCTCTTCTGCTCGGTTTTCAGCGATGCTGTCCCCACCAGGAAAATGGTGAGACTCCAGAGGCTAAAAGCCCGCATGATGGTTTGTGGCAATTGATGATAGCAGGTACTTCGGTATGAAGGGCAAGCTTGAGTTAACTCTGATACAGAATTATCGTCTTGATAACCCCAAAAATGAAGTTTTATACTAGTAGCTGAGTTCAGCGAGGACAAAAGAATTGGTAAAGCCAAGCCGAGAGAATGATTGCGTGGTCACACAAAGTTAAAGTCCATGAGAGTCGTGAGAGAGCATTGCAAAGCGCACAAGATCAGCAATCCATCATCGATGGTGTTTTGTTTTATTGCAGCAGCCGGTATCAGCCTTTAAAATACATCTGGGAACAAACTTCTGAATAGTCGAGACGGCATGGATACACCGATCTGGTCCTTCCTCACGGGTAGCGACATCTTCTCTTTCCTGCCCAACGTTCTCATCATATTTTTTTTCTATGAGTTAGAAAAGGTACAGATAATGAATTTTCTAACTACGGCATCTGTACTTTCCCGTGATGGGGTTCCCGCATATCTGCTCAGGTCCACTGAGAAGGTGCTCATGAGCTCAATCTGCTCTTTCCTGTGCCATGCAGCTCTAATACGGATATCGGCAAGATGCAGAAAGTGCCCCGTAGATGCGAGTTTGCACTCGAGACATGACGCAACACAACTCAGCAGCTCAGCTCAAGCAGCAAAGCACAGAGCCGAGTCGCCGTCACACACGATGCCCGTCGAGTCTGCGTACCCGGGAGAGATGAGGCACTGTAAATAATGCCAAGGTATTATTAGGTTCCACTAGAGCTTCAAACCGATGTCTTTAGCCAAAGGTAGCAAATATAGTAAGGCTTGAACACCTCATCTTTTAATGCCCACAGCAGCGAGAACTAAGTCTGCATCTGCATCTAGTGTTGGCGCCACAAAACAGCTGATAGTAGCACTAGGGAGTCCCCATGAACTGATGAGAAGCTAGGCGTGAGAAATGAGAGCTGTAGCCAAATTTAAGCCTACAAACTATCATTACTCGGCTACTCCACACCCGTGCGCCATCCACAGAAAAGTGGTGCTCAGGCGCACAATGAGTACAAGTACGAGGCAGAGGATGAGGATCGTTGGAGGATCTGTGTGCTCGGGAGCTTCCGACAAAACCAACGGGCTCGCTAGACGGCGTCTTGTATGTGAGACATGAGGCGATGGCAGCAAACACGGAGTTGCCAGCAACTTCATTCTTGATCTGCACAGAGCCTACGAAGCACTCACAGATACTTGAACTATCGTATTAGTACCAGTCGTACTGTATTTATATGACTTATCTGAATACCTACGGTACCTGCACAGAGTTCGACTTAGCTACAGGGGTCCCCGTTTCCTAGCCTCTCCCCAAAACCGTCAAAGATCGCGCGCCTCGCTTCTGGAATCCACGTGGAAAAGAGTGCTAGGCGCAAAGATGGCAAACATGGTCTATACCCATGCATGTCACCAGCGAGACGTGACTTGTCCGCGCATCAAAAGGGAGATTGAGCTGAGCTGCAATCGCAAATCGCAATAACAGGCGAAACCGCGGCGGCTTTCTGCTCTCTTCTGTACTAGCATTATTCTGATTACTCCGCAGAGAGAAAAGGAGCAGCGACGGCTAAAGTCGAAAAGACAACAACCAAAGGACGCAGGGGTTGCTAGAAATGCACTACTACTGGCCTTCTAACACTATACAGGTACGAGGCGCGCCCGCCATGCGCAGCTCCAAGGCACTACCGCAAGTAGCACGACGGCTATCAGGTACAAGTACGGGCATAGACAGGGCCTGATGTGGTTTGGTTTGGGGTTGCGCAGGTGCAGAATGGACCAGTGGACGAGACAGGGTTGTCGCCAATACGAGTACGGCCGTATCGCTGCTGTTGGATTGTCGTGCATGTACGGAGTTCTTCGTACAGACTGGGCTAATTTTAGGCATTGCATCGTTCTTGTTGAGGTGTACGGAGTATTTCATGCAAAAGCACAGCAGAGAGTCGCAGCGAAATGGATGGTGCAGGTTGCATGTTGTCGCAGCCAAACAGCGCCGGCGACAATGCAGGTTTCAATCGATAATGACGGCGAAGAAACCCGTTTTCAACCAGCCAATGTCGCTTAATTAACGCTGCTCCAACACCTGGCCAAGTCAAATCCTGCGAAGTCCGGCATGATACCGGCGTCGTTTATTGGCGCAGGCTAGACACCCACAACGGCGCGACTTGGGCCGCGGGCACTCGGGCCACGAGGGAGCCCCTGCGCTAGAGAACCCGCAATACGGAGCAAGGCGTTTCATGAGGCCGCAAGAGAGCGAACCATTTTATGAGAGCTCAACAGGGGAAATGGCACGCAAGAGAGGAGAAAAGGGAAGACAAGAGAAGAGAAGAGACAGAGGCCTATCGGAGTTTCAGGACATTCTGCTCTATGGAGCACCAAGTAGCGAGTCAACGAGTGTGCTTGATGTACATGGCATGCACGAACCTGTATAGGTGAAGCATGTCTGCAGCTACTGGCGTAATACCCATGGCCATTCTTCTTCTTCTTCTTCTTCTTTTGACTCCTCCTCCCTCCTTTATTCTCGCCCTAGGTCGCCAATAGTACTTGCACTAGCACTATCAGTCAGTCAGTCAAAAAAAGGCTCAGCGTAATCCCATCTTCTTTAGTCCTGCATAGCATAAGGGGACGATTTGCATCTGGTAGGACTACCTAGTACCACAGTAGATAATTCGCCTTTATCCCCCGAGCCAGCGCCTTACCCAGCACGGAGCTTTAGCCACCCACTACCACCAACCTATCTTCTAATATAGCGACGTGGGGTCCCCTACCAGCTAATTCAAGCCAACTAAAGGCCGCTAGAGCCTCTGTCCATTTAGCGCTGGAGCACCCAAAGTAGCGATACCTCTCAGGCCATCCAGACCTTCCCAGTCCGCAGGTCCCGCGCTGTCGCTTGCCCGTCAGATCCCACTCCGGTCCAGCGCTGCAAGGTTTAGGTACTTGCTGCGCGTGGTCCGCCCCCTGACCCCCGGCCTTTAGTGGCGTGCCGCCTGCAGCGTTGCCATGAGGTGCTGGGACTGGTTATACTGCCACACAAACAAGGTACCAGGACCGTACGAGAGTACCAGTACAAGCACCACAGGCAGAGTACGGGCTACCTCCTCCATCGGTGTCATCTCCGCCAGCGACCCTCGTACCTCATACCTCGTACCTCATACCTCGTACCTGCTGATCCATATCTTTGCCCCCCCGGCCCGCCGATTCCAGGATCTTTGCACAAGACCTTCCACTCTTCTCTTCTCTACATTCAAGTTGAACTTCTTTTCTTCCCATCTTTTTTTTCTCTAATCCTCATCAAGCAAAAGGCCCCCTGTAGCTGCAGCTCCCCAACCTCTCGTCACTCTTTTTCTTCTTCGCTTCTCTTAACTTCTTCAACGGTACTAATACACAAGGGAACTCCTAAATAGGCCCCTGCCAACGTACCACTTCCTTCCTTTTTATCTTACCTCAAGACCGCTTCTTCTGTCATCGCCTGATTCCACTTTACCTTATACTTGATACGTACGCGGATCTTGTCACTGCAAACATACAAACAAACTCAGAAGACGTCCTATTCGATCCGAAACTTGAACGCCTTTTGTCTTACATCAAACTTGAACGAGCAACAAGAAACACAGGAATAACAACGATATACGCCTCGCCTACCACCAACAAATCATCTGCCACAGACTCTCCTCTTTCCTCTCGGCTTCATTCCCCCTTCCACCGCAAACATGGGTCAGAGCATCTTCGAACGCATCCAGGCCAAGCTGGAGATCTTCCGCCTTGAGCAACGCTACACCCGTCGTCGCAACCGTCGCTCAACCTTCGTCTCCAATGCCGTCTACGTGGACGGCGAGTACGTTTACCAGACTCCCAACAGCACCGGCTCTTCCTCAGAGTCTAGTGCATCCCGAAACGACGCACTACACGGCGACCGCGCATCGCCCATTCCTAGATCTCCCATGCACTCCCTTTCGCCTGAGCCTGCTTCTCCTATCATGGAGACACTGCCTGAGCGCAAGAAGTTGAACCGCTTCAGCTCAATGCCCGGGTTTGGATCTCGGACAGAGCAGCAAAAAACACTGCAGCGCCGAACCAGCATGATTCGGTAAAGAGCTTCTAAATGAGTAGAAACAAGATCACACAAGAAAAAAAAAAGACAAAGCCAATTTCATTTTTGGATGGTGTACCGTTTGGATTACCAGACGACGAAGAGCGGAAGATACCATTGGGGAAGCTTTTGGTTACGACCTTCCACGGCAACCCTATGCACAGAATTGTACCGCGCGTCGTTTTCATGAATATCATTTGCATCTCATCAAAGTCCATATTTTTGTTTCACGCTCGTTCTACCATCTTAGATACTCTTTTTCTGTTTCACCCTCACTGTTTGTGAGTCTGGACATGTGTTTTGGTGTCTAGAACGATTCACTGGATACGCTTCATCACCGGGTTAAAGCATCCTCTACCTTTTTTTCCTTATTTCTTTTATTTTACGGAGCTGGGCGCAGCATATGACATGTCTGCTATGACTATTGGGTTGAACATATTTTCCTCAATACGGTCTTGTACATAGATGCCAAAAATTTATGAAAATTTTCAAAACCTTTGACATATTACTTGCACACTGCCACGATACGGCACTGTCGGGGCTGTATGCATGTTGCTCACATGATGACCTATTTCTGTATGTGCGATGCTATAATAATCCGGCAGTTCCGCACCCACGGACCCGTATAAGTCAGAATCTATAATAGGGTATTTGCCTCAACGTTCTCCATATCGGAAGACGGATAGCCAGGAAAGACAAAAAATTGACAAAACATCGCCAAATCGCCAAATCGCTCACCTTCACCTTGTGCTTTCACCGCCGCGCGTCATGCGCATTACGTATGTCCCACTGCCACACACACACAGACACACACAAGCATGACATGACTACCCGCCGCATCTTACCAATCACTCTCAGTCTTATAAAAAAAAAAGTTCGCCTCCATCTTTCCCACATGTGAAATCGCCGTTGTAAATGGCTGGGCCCTTAAGACTATCCGACGTGGCCGCACGCCAAAAACCCGAAACTTAGCTTAACACACATACACGAAGCAGCCCCCCTCTCCCCGTATCCGCATTGTATTCAGAAAGCCCCATGTTTGAAAGAGGCAAGTGTCGGAAGGGATAGGCCAATGGCGTTTGCTCGGGAGGGTAGAAAAAAATGGGAATTGGGCAAAGTTGTCTTTGAAGTGCATAGAGGATAATGTGGGGAATGGGAATGTGTGTGTGTGTGTGTGCGTGTGTCTTAGCCATGAATCATGGTATGTTTCTGCTTCCTATTGGTCTTTTTTTGTGTTCTAGATTAAGGGTCCTTTTTTTTTTTTTTGTGTGGGTGAGACTTTGATTTACACTGGGAGCTCTATGAAATGACTGGCTTATATCGGTCGGAGGTTTAATAGGGATAGTATATCGAATTTTAATTCCCGTTTGGCTGCCGAGGAAGTGAGGTGTGGCGAATGAGTTGTTTTGTTCGTTTTGGAGGGGCGTCTTGCGTTTTGAGGCGTAGGTTTGACAGGTCAACGGCCGCGATATCCGGGGGCGGAGAGGATGTTCTTCTTGACTATACGAGGTAGAGGTACTTGGGCTACAGAAATGAATCGTGAGATGAGCTACTGTTCTTTTACGATTCAGTTGCTCATGACGTATGCGGTTACCAGTCATAAGTTGAGATCTAAGTTGTGCATTTCGTTAGATATTGGGTACCATCGGATCTGGTAGTGGTGCGGTCCATATGCAACTTCATACTACCAATGGGGCAGCATGCACGCTCTATCTACTCTATAATACAAAATTAATGGCACTTGGGTATCCAGTAAATTACATTATAATTTATTACCAGTACACTTTAAAAACCAGGTATACAGAAAAAAGGTAATCGCAAAACAAAATCGCCGTTCTCAAACTCGGCATCACATGTAGTATAAACACCCCATTCTAATGTCTAACAGAGTGTAAATCTCACACAGTAGAAATGGCATAGCTAGTAACAACCAGTGCCAAATCCCTATTCACAGAGAGACACACATACACACAAAAAAAAGACGTCAAAACCTTAGAGAAAAGACAATGAGACAAACAGGCGGGGAACACAAAAGAAAGTGAGACAAGTTTCAAGTCGAGGCTGCATGGTATTTCATGCAAGGGGGCAGAAATCAATTTGATGATGCTCGCTGTTAAATGCGTCTTCAAGCCAATCAACGAAACAGAGGCTATGCAAAATATGCTGATCCTCTTGTAGCTTTGACAACAACTCCCAACGCCCATAGAATGCTCTGTGCGGTCGCTCTTTATATGGCAATCGCCCATCTGGTATCCAAGTGCACGCTAGTAACACATGCACACGCAACTTTATAAAAAACGCCGTCCATGATTTTATGCCCTCGCTACTAATCCTTCATATGCACGGTCTACGGTTCGGCCACCCAAGCCGGGGATCGTTCGCAGTTGAGACAAGGTCTCAACCTCGCCGCCGCCTTCGGTACTCGCAAGCTCTAGATAGCCTACCAGATCTTGAGCCTTCTTCACGCCGAATCCTACGAGGCCTCGGATCTGGGTCGCGTCCCGTGAGTTAACCACGTCGAGCAGTCGTTGAGTACGAGGTGTATTGTCTTCATCTTCGTCTGTAAGAAGAGTCTTTGGTGCTCTTCTGGCCTTGAGCTTGGTCGCCTTGATCTTCGGCGTAGAAACCTGGCATTCCTCCTCTCCATCTGCCTCAGCATCATTATCATCTTCATCACTTGTAGCCTTGCGTCTCGGCTTGCGATCTCTTCTCCTTTCCTTCTTCTCAGAGGATGATGTGCCCCCTGAAGCTTCTAGGCGAGCTCGTAGGCGCTCAATCTTTCCAATGAGCTTTGCCTGATTTGGGAAATATGGTAGAGCCAGCTCGTAGGCCTTAAGTGCAGCGGCATCATCTCCTCGCTCCTTGTGGTGCCTTCCTGCAAGTAGATGCCGCAATCCCTCAGATTTAGCATCCTCTCTCCATTCCTCATTTTCGATCCGTCGCTCCAAAGCCTCCAGCCGTCTCTGGACTGCATCGCTAGCCTCAGGTGAAGCTTGAGTCCGTCGAACAGACTCCTCAGCTGCATCCCTTGCTGCCAGTATCTCGCTGACCTTCTTCTCCACCATGGCCTCAATCTCGGCCGCTGTCACAGTAACCGCTTGCTGTGAGGCCTGTGAAGGTTGCGAAGGTTTTGAAGGCTGCAAAGGTTGCGAGGTTTGTGAGGGCTGGGCAACTTGCCGCGGTGGGGTCTGGTGAACAATTGGTCGAGCAAGCTTGCTGGGTCGAGACGTTTGGTCATAGTCGGATGGTCGTTTCAGCGAAGAGGCACGGGTCTGGGAGGAGGAGCGAGTCTGAGTAGAGCTGGTTCTAGGGCGTGCAATGGCTGAAGGCTTTGCCTTGTCCGTATAAACGCTAAATGCCTTCACGGGTTTGGCCACTTCCGTAGCTTTTGCCGCAACGTTTCCGTTGTGGACGTTGTGAGTATTGATCGCATTGGCCAGAGGTTTTAATGGCTGCCGCGAGGCAACCGCAGCCGAGTTCGTCCTAGGAACTTGCTTAAACACGACCTCGTTCTCAATCTCGCGGACTTCAATCCGCTTGGCTCGAGAGCTGACGTTTAAGCTACTGAGAGTGTCCAAGTGATAATTCCGTAGCGGTGACAGATTCAAGATCATGATTGTGATGCCGTTATTCTGACCCAGTGACAGGATTCGGGTCATCTTGGACTCTCGATAAGGTATCCTCTTAGCTCCTTGTGAAATGGCATCGATGCACTGACTGAGGACAAACAAGCTCTTGTTGATGGCTGCCGATTCCACGAGCCGCTCCTTGTCGTTATCTGTCCGTCGATTGTCCTCCGAACCAGCCAGATCGATGGCGGATGCTGTGCTTTCGCGAACCATGTTACCGGTTGTTTGCGTCAGCTTGACCCGCAAAATGGCGTGGCTTCGACTGCTGAGAGCGTTAAGCTTGGTGGCCGCTGTTATGCGGTGGTTGTTGGCCTCAATGTACAGTTTTTCGAAGTCTTTGAGGTCATCGCAAGCTCGCTCTGTCAAGCCCACCACGACAGTCTTGCCATTGGCCTCTGCGCGGAGGGGTAACCCGGTTGGCGTCCGTTTCTCGGGGGGTTCTAGCAAATCATAGACCTTGTCGTTGTAAATTTCATAGTAGGATAGAGCCACATCTACCACGGTGTCTCCGTCCGTCTCTTTCATGATTTTCTTTCCTCTGCGGAACACGCCACTAAGCAATCGGGGAATCACACCTCGTTCAGCCAGCTTCATCCCTCCTCGCATTGTATGCGTCTTCCCCGTACCCGTAACTCCATACGCGAAGATGGTGACATCGAGACCCTGAAACAGTGACTTTAGATGCGGTGCCACTGCTCAGGTTAACACGGCTAGTCCAGTAGGACGCGTTAGACGCGAAGAATGACGGAGTAAAGAAAAAGAAAAGCCGCTCCCACCTTCAGAAGTAAACAGTGTTTCCTGCGTGGTCTCCTGATCATAGACGCCGTTGAAGGTAAATGAAAACTCTTCGCTCTCGTTGCGCGGGCTCGGAATCTTGACGATTGTTGCCGGCTTTTCGGGGTCGACGCTCTCGGTTCGAACGATAACATCCTTTTCCAGCTCCTTGGATAGGAGAGGACGCAGCCTGGCGACGACGCGGACCGACATTGGCGGTCAATTGGCTTCGAGGTCGAGCAGGAGAGAAGCAACGGCTACCGTGGGATGAAACGAGCCGGTGAAGGAATCGAGGCTCCTAATTTTGCTTAGTGAGCACCCGTCGTCCGCGAAGTGTGAGATTCTTTAGCAGCATCTATTAGATACGAAGTAGATTGACCGATTTTTTGCTGGCACAGGGGGTACATTGTACATTGAGGTACTACGGTACCCCGTACTTTAAGCTGTGTTACCACGGCAACAACACGTGCAAGCTGCCAGTTCTCATTCAGGTCTGGCGGTGCCGGGAAAGACCGCCGGGCTATTGCGAGAATTGCCGGGATTTTAGCGCCAGAACGGACTTCACAGCAGCTCAGCGTCAAGTTTTCGAGAAGCTCGCAAGAGCTCGACAATCGGCGCAATGAGAGGCCCTTCGCCGCTGCTACGGACAGCGCGCGCATTGCGCAGTCAGAACTCGGTGCAATACGTATGTTGGCAATGTCGCGGCATCCAGATCAGTGCGGCACCTAGCACTGAGTCGTCGAGAACTGGTGGGGGAGATGCATTTGGCGCAGTTGAAAATCTGAGAGACACAGCCGGTATGGCGCCAATTCTGGAAGCTGATTCCGCAGCCGGCAACACTTGAACTGACTGTTTTTTGCGTAACAGATGCTCGATTCGAAGTCATTGGTTCTCCATATTCGCTGCTCTCGGTATCGCTTTCAGCTTCACAAAGACTATATACACGACGTGGGACTCTGGTCGCAGTGGCGGGGAACCCAGACAATGTGAGAGAGCGCTGATGATGCGATTGGATGAAAGGAACTGAAATATTAATAACTGATTTTTTTTTTGCAGGCTCAATCAACACTGTCGGTACTGAATCCCTTTCCACGAGCTCCATTCGGAGTCCCTTTCATCTATCAGCGCATCTCTGCTACTTCGCCAATTACCGCCCTGATCTCGACGAAATCCCCCACTACGACGTTTACAATTCTACACCTAGACGGAACGACCGATTGGATGGTGACGCAGCGCAATGCTCTGTTGGCTTGGACAGGACATACCCTGTCTCTCTCATCACGAATCCAAAGAAGACTCTCGGTGGCGCACTGGGGCAGCACGTTCGTGACTGGGCGTGGACTAGCAGCTCTATCAGCGCCAGGGCAGATTTACCAACTACATCTCTCTGAGGGCGAAGAGTTTGTCGCCCATCCTGGCAGCGTTGTCGCATACTCCGTCACGAAGCACCAACCTTTGCCTTTCAGGTTCAAAAGCGCTAGTCTTCGATTCCAGATCCCATCTCTAACGTCCTGGATTCCCGAGACGGAGTTTATGAAGAAGGCACGCGATTCAGAAGCCTACAAATTCCTCGCTCGTGTTTTCTACAGTCTCCGGACGATGACTCGCCGGACAATCTGGGGTGATCGGCTGTTCTTGCATTTCAAAGGACCAAGCACTATTCTTATGTCAAGCCGAGGCGTGCGCGTCGCTGATAGCCTGTCAAATGAGCAAGTGAATGAGATTGCCGATGCACAAGCCGGCACACTGGCTTCTGCATTGGAGCTGTCCAGCAAGCTTCAAGGCGGAGAGCCTACAAAAGTAATCGAAGAAAATGTCTCTGGAATCAAAGTGGAGCCAACAAAGAAGGACGGAAAAGTAACATTTGAGGATAAGAAAGACTTGAAAGAGTTTGTTCGATGATAAATCTAGGAGGCCAAAAAAATGGGACGGCGGATAAAATTGCTTGCGGAACAAGCCTGTACGTTGTATACTATGAAATCACCACGCGGATAATTCCTCTGCGTTTACAAGAGTCTTATGTTTGTAAGATGTAGGATTTGACATCCCTGACGCTGCTTCGAACCTTGGTGATGTAGTTTGCTATTGCCGGTTGGAATGTGATATGACTTTGTGCCTGCGTGCAGACTAAAGCTCGGATCTTGTGATGCTTGCACCGAGCGCCAAGCCGAACGGCATACTGCATGACGAAGAAGAGAGAAAGGAAGACAAAGTATTTGCCTGAATGTGCATGACTGACAAACGATTCGAAACAGCCCATGTGTTATGAAAGGGCGTGGTTTTGCAGGGTACATGATGTGAGCATGCGAGTACGGGATAATTTGCCTCAATCTTTTGGGAGGAAGATCATCGAGAACCCTTATTCATTCTAGGAACAAACTCAGGTACCCTGGTTTCATCCTCCTAGTATTTGTCTCCTTTGATCCCGCCGACCATGTGCTCACCTCGTAACACTTTCATCCGATCCTACCATTCTTTCTCACAAGCCAACCTTCTTTCAAGCTCGAGCGTTGTTCCTGACCATGCGGGGTGGGAACAATGGAGCTAGATTGCTATTGTAGGCACTTGGTCTGCGTATTGTCGGAGCGGCAGTCCAAGACAAATGTTTGTTTGTTTTGTCGCCACACTAAGCTCGACTAACACGGACGTGCCGAGAAATGGCTAAGAAGCGCAGTTGGAAGACAGAAGAAGAAGAAGAAAAATTGAACGCATTGGGCGCTATGACATTTTACGCTGTGTTATATCTGTGCTTTATTCGCGAGAGCGTATTACAATTTCAAGATGCTGTCCTTGGCGAGTGAAGGATGTCAAAATCTTGACGAGGTGCACTGATTAATATCTTTTCAGGTTTGCTTCTGCCTAAGATACGTTCACAGTGGTAGGCGGTCTGCTGGCGCCTCTTGGAAGCTCGTGCTCGATTCCCATGTTCTTAACTTTGTCGCAAGGGCCGATTCTCATCTTATTCGGCTCAAAGAAAGAAATCCATTAAGCAATTGCAGTATTGCTATTGCCTACGATGCCTGCCTCCATTTCCTCCGCCGTCACGGCCGTGGCTGACGATTGGATGGAATTTGAAGACATCGACTTTAAGCTCCAGTTCCAGATTGAAGATTTTGATGGTATAGACAAGTTCTCACGGCGTGGGTCAGATCCAGAGGCCGACGGCAAAGCTCGTCCATGTTCCCTGGGCTACTTCCCTGACGGCGGGCTGGAAGCATGGCTAGTTGTCCTTGGTGGATGGTGTGCCCTCTTTTGCACTTTTGGACTGGTCAATTGTGTTGGGGTGTTTGAACAGTATTATGTTTCTGGTCCACTGAAAGAATACGATCAGTCGATTGTGAGCTGGATTCTCTCGGTCCTGGTCTTTTTACAGATCTTTTGCGGATTAATAGTGAGTTTGCTTCCCTCATCAGAAAAGTATAAGGGAGAAAAGAGAACGGGGAGAAACAAAAAGATAAAGATGAATGCTAATGATAGCTGCCATAGTTTGGTCTCGTATTCGATAACTATGGACCGCGATGGCTCCTCTGGGGAGGTTCAATCACCTACATCTTCGGCCTCACAATGCTCTCCTTCTCCACGAAGTATTACCAAATTTTCCTTTCTCAGGCGATTGTTTCCGCCATCGGGTCCAGCGCCATCTTCAACGCCTGCATGTCCTCCATCGTCAGTTGGTTCCTTAAAAAGCGCGCCGCCGCCTACGGTATCATGGTCTCGGGCTCGTCCGTCGGCGGTGTTGTCTTGCCCATCATGATGAATAAATTGATTGCCAAAATTGGCTTTGCATGGATGATGCGATCGATAGCCTTTATGTTTATACTTCTGCTGACCGTTGCGTGCTTCACGGTCAAGTCGAGACTACCTCCACGCCCGCGCCGATTTGTCTTCAAGGACTACGTGGAAAATCTCAAAGATAAACGCTTGGCTGCCACTGCTGTGGCTGCTTTTTTCTTCATGTGGGGGATGTTTCTGCCCTTCAACTATGTTATCCTTCAAGCTCAAGATGCCGGGTTCTCTCCGGCTTTAGTTCCATATATATTGCCAATACTCAACGCCGTGAGCATCCTGGGGCGAATTCTTCCGGGCCTTGCTGCCGACAAGATTGGTAGATACAATGTGATGATATTAATCACCTTTGTGTCGGCCATCTTCTGCCTCGCGGTCTGGGTTCCCGTTAAGAGCATGGCTGGTATCCTTGTTTTTGTCATCATGTTTGGCTTCTCTTCTGGAGGTTTCATCTCCATTGGCCCAACACTTGTCGCACAAATCTCTGACATTAGGCAAATGGGCACTCGGGTCGGCTCACTCTTTGCGATTCAGTCCATTGGGGCACTAACAGGAAGTCCCATTGGCGGTGCAATTGTTTCAGGCCAGCATGGCGATTATCTTGGCCTGCAGCTCTTTTGTGGCTGCTCCATGATGATGGGGTGCCTCGCATTTATCGGAGCCAGGTATACACAGGTTGGATTCAAGTTTGTAAAAGTGTAACATTATACAAAAGGCGTTTGGACGTGATATTTAAACAGTGAGGCTAACGAAGGTTGACGATGGGTGCGCCACGATTGATGGTTGTATACGACAGGGCTGGATCCAATATGGGCTAAGATTGGCCGTTTAAGATTTGTTATGACACACATGTAATATCGCAGCTATAAAGAGATTCCAGGAATGAATAAAACAACCCCGACATTAAGAGGAATATATCAATGTGACTAAGCCGCCAGCACACTCCAGTGACGCCGTGGCTTCATATACGAAGTGGCTTTTGAAATTTTATGATCGACTAACTGGGCGCTCGATTGAGACATATACAGGTAGTTAAAACTTTAATAACGTTGAGATGGCTCTTCAAAAGTAACTTGGCTGCACAGTTCAAAAATAAAACAACGCAGATTTTATCCAGATCCCCTTATACTCAAAAGTTATTCCGTCCACCTGCCCACGACCAATCGAATTGAATCGAATCTCAGGTTCAGAAGTTGTTATAATTTACGCGAGGACCGGGACGAAATGGCTGTTCAACTTCTCAACGTCTCATTCAACGGTACCATCTTCACTGGTAATGGTACTGTCACTCCGGAACAATTGAGTGAAGTGGCAGCCTTGCTTCCAGCGATCGCATTCCCCTTCCTCCCGCCTGAATGCTCCCATGGAATAGTCCTTTGGTCCTCTTCTCTAAATGTTGCCTCTTATATTATGAACTCCATATTCTGGCTCAATGGAGCCTCTTATGTGCATTTACCATCCTGGGTAATCTGTGTGACGATTTTATCCTTCATTCTCGGGTTTGTCGCAATCAAATCACCTCGGTACCGCGACGTAAAATCAGAGGATGTATCATGGAGTGGATATGCAGTATGCGGTCTCATTTCGATTTATTTCGTTAGACTTGGGGGCTATTTCATTACTTTTGAACATCTCCTTACATGGAAAAACATAGCTTTGATTCTAATCTGGTGTACTATTATTGTCCTCGCTGTACCTGGGATATTTTTTGTCATGAGTGCACCAATCTCAACATTCTTTTCTTGGCTCACGGCACGTCGCCTTCGTTGGGTATTTTGGCTCTACCGAGACGATATCAAAGTCAACACCGAAGACAAGGTCGAAAGATATACTGAAGTGAACACCCAGTGCGATTCAGACGACGATACGGTATATGAGTTTACCGGCATCAAGATAGACAGCATCAAAGATGAAGCTGGGAATGAAACCGAAGATGTGGCCAATCAAGGGACTGAACCAGATGGGAAACCAGGTATTCAGCAAGATGCCGGACAAGACGCTGCGCAAGAAGCTGCACAAGATCCTCAGCCTGACACAAAATGCGAAGTCAAAGCGGAAGACCCCCCGATTTGGAGCCTGCCCCTCTTAATATTTGTGTGTATATCTGCACCGGCACTGTTGGTCTTCCAGTATATGGGCTTGAAGTAAGACAGGGCGAAGACAAGGGAGGCCTAGAGTTTATAACCTAACCCTTTTGCCAGCTACAAACAACAACAAAGACCTTGTTATGAAAACGAAGGGTTTTGTTTATATTTTTTTCTGGTTTCAGTCAATTTTTTTTTTTTTTTAGATACCATTCACAGGGCACCTGTCCTTTTCCCGATTGCATCTTTTTCGCAGCTAGTTTTGAGACGCGGTCTCTTTTACAGTTATGTTCTATGCTTGTTGGTTAGTGCTTTGGATAATATCTCACCATACATGCCAACTTCGGACTAGCCATTACCCGTCATATTTCTTCCTTGTCATTGGACTAGTTGGATTGCCTGGTGAAACATAGCGCCTAGCTGTGACAGCCAGCCGCGCCACCGAAGAAGCTGCAAGATGGATCCGTTTTTGAGGTGGAGCGGCTTGACATTTTATGGCGCAAATAGGAAAGAGGGGTTCGTCAGGCTGGCTGATAGATTGCTTGCTGGGCGTTATATGGGTTGAATTTGGGATACGATGCTGCTTCGAGTAGCTTTGCTTGTATAGTTTATGGCCTCTTTTTATTTTCTCTAACTACTAATAAAGACATTGTTAGGATACATGTATCTCTAGCTGCCGAGTCGCACGTCCCACTAAGGGGCGTTGGTAGCTTCTTTCCACTCGTATTAATCCACATACTATATCCATACGAGGGTCCATCCCACCTCCATACACCGCCGCATTTTCAAGGCACATAGAGGGGGTCATTGCATATAGTAGGAATCGATCAGATCCAATGATCCAATTGTCAGTTCTGGACATAAAAATCACGAGAAGTTACATTTCCTGTGCGTCTCAATTCTCAACCATCATAGGCCGCCACCTATTCGCCGGCATACGTGGCAGCGTGATATTGGGGCTGTGTCTCGTCAGACCAAGGCCATAAGCCACTCTTTCAACGCAGGGGGAGTGGAGATGGAGGATTGAGTTGGTGGCCGCGTCCTCAGGCTAGTTTATATACCAAGTATAAATGTCGAGTCTTACAAAATGCGCCTTGTCCCTGTCCCACATGCTTTCTCCGTCGATTTCCGCTTTGTTAGACTAGACGCTGCGATTCAATCACCATCATTCTGCTACGAAAAGACAAACGTTCTACCACGCTGAAGCAATCATGAGCGGCTACTACGATCAAGACAATAAGTACCCGCCCCAGGAAGGCAACCGACAAGGCGGTGCTGCCAACTCCTACTACGAGGGAGCCTCGGGTGAACAGCAGCAGTATCGCACACAACATCAACAACCCCCTCCACCATACGGACAGGAGGGCCAGAACTATGGTCAGAACCAGAACTATGGTCAGAACCAGAACTATGGCCAGAACCAGAACTACGGCCAGAACCAGAACTACGGCGAACCTCAAGAGGGCGAGCGAGGCTTGATGGGCGCACTGGCTGGAGGTGCAGCCGGAGCCTTTGGGGGTGCCAAGTTCGGAGGCCAAGCTACCGGCCACTCCAAGACGAGCGGTGTGGTTGGAGCCCTTGTTGGTGCTATTGCCGGATCAAAGCTGCAGGATGGCGTTTCCGACTGGAAGCACGAGCGACACGAGGAAAAGGAAGACGTAGAGAGGCGGCACGAGGAGGAGAGGAGGAGACATGAGGAGCAGAGATTCGAGGAGCGCCGATACGAGGAACGCAGATACGAAGAGCATGGCCGTCGTGGCTCTCGTAGTCGATCCCGTAGCCACTCTCGCCGCCGCGACCGCAGTCATTCCTCCAGCAGCTCTAGCAAATCCAACCACTCGCACCATCGGCGCCACTCCCGCTCGCGCTCCGGCTCCAGGTCTCGCGCCCACACCATCACAGTCCAGCAGGGAGACACGCTTCGTGGCATTGCTGCCCGCTATGGAACGTCATATGAGGAGCTTGCCAGGCACAACGGCATTGACAATCCTGATATGATCTACCCGGGCCAGGTCCTCCGAGTCCCTGGACGCTATTAGGGCTGCTTTGACGCTCTAGAATGACAGATGCATCTCGACGACGGCGAACGGAGGCTGGAGATTGAGCTGCACCATATTAATGCGTTTCCTTGCTTTAAATGAGAGGACCATGAAGACCAAGTCGCTGCGAATGGTTCATGGGTATGCCAGTACATTTGCCTTGAGTCTAGTTAGGCTGCATCAAATTGAATAAAAAAAATCCATCGCCAGTACATGTATGAGGATTCGTAATGTGCACTCCATTGTTACTCTACTTTTTACACCTTGTAGATTCAATAATCTTACCTACTATGTCCGGAGAATGAGTAATATGCCGCGCCAGCAGCATCAGAGATTGCTAATTGCTTGAAGAGTTATTATAGTAGATAGTGCGTATCAAGTTTACTTCTGATACTTACAAGGTTAAGCAGCAGAGATGCTTGGCATCTTGAATGGTAAATAGCAGATTCATTGACCGGGTACACAAGCGATCAAAGTTGGATCTCTGATGCCAGAATGATTCGCGGAATGTTCTACGTATCTCTTTTAGCTCGGATCAAGGCTTGTTGATGCCGTCAAGCCACGAGCCAATATATGGCTATCTCCAACACTGACTCCTACCCAGATTCGCTCTACGTCGGTTCTGCATATGGACAACTGACGAGGTATTAGCTTTGAGGCTGTGCATGGTGTTATTGTGAAATATACAAGACCAATGAAAGTTAGCCAGCGGTGATGAGTTCCGCCCATTCAACATTAACGCTGCAGCAAGCGTGTAAGAGCCCACGGTGTTGTCAAAGCCGGCTAATCGTTTTCTTCTTCTTCTTTTTCGCGCTCAGCATGACTGCCTCTATCCTGGTTCAGCGCGAATGGCGAAAGATTTTAACGATTGTTGTCTGGTTACGCCTCAATTACTTCCGTTCGGAGAATGCGAGGCGCGAATGAGGAACGGGTGGCGTTATTATTACTTATCGATCCTATTCCGCAATCCGAAGTGTCACTCGCCGAATCCCATTCTCATCCCGTTCTTTATTTCGCCTTTGTAGGTATCGCTACTGTTTTCGGAAGTATAGATTACTTTCACTGGAATTTGGCGCCTTAGACAGATCAGATAAACTTATCAAAAAGCTAGGAGCGATCTTGGCTGCTTGCAGTCTCACTGTTATCGTCGTGTCTCTTATCTTTTGATGAAAGCAACAGAAGTATTATCCTAATTTATTATAGTAAGAGCAACTTAAAGTGATTAAAGGTACAGTATAATTTGTTTATTACTGCACATGCAAAAAAAAAACCATTTCATTCAGTACTTAAATGTGGAAAACTAAAACTTAATATTTCACCGGTTGCATGTCTTCATCGGTTGCAGATGTTTAATAGTCGTCTAATATATATAGGCAGCCTATTTACTACAGATTCCCTCCCAAAGTCACATCTATATCCTATTAGCAATTATAATCGCTATTTTTACATCTTGATATAATTCATAACTCAGCTTCGATAGCTGCCGATACTAAATATGAATTTTGACAATAAATTTCCCGAAAGCGATGACGACGACGCAATTTTATCTGTAGTCAATAATGTTTTCCTCCCTCCACAGCTTCCTAATAATGGAGACAGCACAGAAGCTATATTACATGATAGCGCGCTGGTCCGTCTAGTCGTATGCGCGCTGCGGGAGTTTCAACAACATATCAACTCTACGCGTCTTTACGCGGTTAAATGTGCCGAGAACGCAATAGTTCACTTTCAAAACATCAGAGATGAATCCGGCTTTATCGATGAGCAGAAACTTGCTGAACTTCTCAATCCCTCTGTATATCATAAAGGTACTTCCCCATAGAGATTATGTTAAATACATTCTAACTGCATGTCAGATGTGTTTTTTCCACTGCACATAACCGCCCAGAACGCGGGACTTATTATTACCCAAAACAAAGATTCAGTAGTATTAGAACCTTTTGAGCTGTCACCGACGAACGAAGCTGTCATGAGCACTGTGGGTCGACTTCAACGATGTTTCCCTGGTTCTGCCATCTCAATTCCCGCCAAAAAGTTTCATGAAAACGGTTTCATAGAAGCCTTGGCGCATACTATTCAAAAAATGAGTCATCAAGAGGTCATAGAAGCAAAGTCGAAAATTGTAAAGAACGGTGAACTCCATATCGAGGAGAGGGATACCACGGACCCCTTCCTAGTGACAGATTATCTTGGCACTGTCCTTCTTGCTCAGGGTGGAAAAGCTATACAGGCATCCTCCATCTCCAAGAACACTCGGGAGGAAGTCATCTGGAAAGATTCTCTTACGCCTTGGCGGAGATCCCCGGTCTGGCTTCTGATTCGTGTTACACTGCAGCTGCATTTTGAACGGCTTCACTCAGATCGGCTCCTGTATAAAGAGTTTATGATCTTCCTGATGACATACACTCTAAATATAGCGCAGAAGAGAATATTTCCGAGTGATATTCTATATTGTATGACCGCAAAGATAGCAAGACGACTCAAGAAGTTGGGCGATGATGCAGAAATACCTTGGATTCGAAACATCTATGAGACGCTTAGACAAGCTCGGGCTTGCCTCCGGCAACGTTGGGCTTCGATCTCCGAAAAGTCAGATGCTAACGTGGACTTGGAAGATTTGTCTGGGCAAATGTTGCCGACCGAGGGATTAGAGCCATATCCAGAAATGGATAAACTCATCTGCAGCATTGGTTCCAGACAAAATGAAAATTGCATCAATCAATTTAAGGCGCCTTGGCTGCTCCATAAATACGACAAATTAAGCATACCAGACTTACAGAATTTAGCGGACGAGAGCATCTCCTTTCATTTAACTGCCTTCGAAAAATGGGTTGAATCATCTCTACGTCTTTGGATGCAAGAGGTGGATGGAGATGCATGCAGCCAACTCTATGCTTCTGCCAGAAGTTACTACACTCTCTCACAAACGTATTATTCCGGATGTCCAGAAAGTTTGTCAATTGCAGCATTGACAATTTTGGAACTATGGGTTGTTTGCGACGAGTCTGCGTGTGGCCAGCTCCCTCTGATTCAAGAATATAGTCCCCAAATCTATGTTGGGCTACTAGAATCTCTATTGCTCCACTCCCAGAGTCACCTCGTAAGATTGGCTCGAGTAGAGGAGTATGTCAACAAGCGTTGTAGCGGAACTTTATATGGATCAACTTCGATATTTTCTTCGTTCGGACATAGAGACTCTTTCTCAGTTCGGTATTACACAACATCTACTGGCCATCAGACGCTGCGCAGAAATATTGAAGAAATAGCAGCGGAAGAAAGAAAGCAGAAAAGAAAAGAGTTTTATAAGAAACGTCAAGAATATCATGACCTGACGTCGCGATCGGCTAAACTTCAATGTGATTTTTACAAATATGAGGACCGAAGAACTGGAAAAGTGAGCCTGGAACATAGCGGGAATTGCAGAAGTCATGAGCTGCGCCGCAAGGCTGATGCAATTATGATTGAGGTTCATGAGTGGCCTCTTCCTGCTTCAGAACTTGAAGCCCAGTCAGCTGTATTTGAGCTGGATGTTCCCCCTTGTTTCAACGCCTGGAGAAATATGACCACATTGATCATAAATGAGGTCTTAGAATGCGATTACTCCGGTTCCAGGCCAAACAATGTCGTGGACAGACTGAGCTCATATTTATCATCACATTTTTGAGGCAATGCTCATAGATTGGAGTTAGTTTCAACAGTCAAATCAAACAGTCGCACGCATCGCAATGGAAAGAAAATTCAAACGTGTGAAAAGGAGGAAGACGTTTTATTTAAAAATGGACTGAGATACGAATATTACGATAATTTTTGCCAATGTTTTGTTTCATCCTTCATAAACAAGGATAAAAAATTCCCTCGAAGACACATGTTCAAACTATCGAAACAAAATAACGCACTTCAAGATTTTATCTTCCGACCCCATGGACAGGAAAATGGCTTAACGCCCAATCACGTCTTATCTCAGCAATCTCATTACTCACAAGACTTGTCATTTGAAGAGTCTAAAGCAATGGCTAGCCAGCCTGTTGGGTTTCGTCTTGGTTGGCATAATGTTCTGGTTCAGTTATTTACGCCCACGGTCGACTTTAATAAGAAGGATACGGTTTTCATAATAATGCAAATAATCCACCAAGCAGGCCCACCGGACAATCACTCTATGCATAGAGCTGGCCATCAACAACTTCGCGATGAAGTCTTTTTTGAGAAGCTTCTCCAGGGCTTGTATAATTCAGTGGATAGGATACAGAAGAACTGGGAATCTTATATAGCACTGAGACTCTTTATTGCGATTGCCATAAGAGCTCTAAACTTCTCACCAACGCAATCACTGAGAGACGCATACCGCCATTTTCTTGGACGATGCCGCTCTGTTGTCATGAGCTGGGTTAATCTGCTTGAAGAAAAAGTACCTGAAATTGAGGACGAGAAACAGCAACGGGATTTTTATCTTATTATTTCTCAGATGGCGATGATTTGCATTGCGTCTTTTGACGTTGATGAACAACATATGAAAGTCATTCTACTAGATTCTCAGCAGGTGAAAATACTACTTCACTCATCGATCATCATAAAGAAGCTATCACACAGTGTTGGCGAATGCACTGACCCCTTCTACGCCAACCTGGTCTTACAGAATCAGCGCGTTCTATATAATTCGCATGGAGTTATTCTTGACGAAACTCTTAATAAAGGGAACCAAGGCCTAGATTTCGCCGTGATGACTTTCCCATTTTACGACGGAAAGGGTGTTTGGAAATCTTTATCTGGCCCTGAATATCACTGGCTAGTGACGGAGATTATTGATAATAATGGTCAGGTTTCTGCGTTCATTCAAATGAATATTTTAACTGGTGAACTATTGGTCAACGGCCTCCCACCATCTCGTCTACCCGGTATATATGAGGAGCATCCAGTATTTAAGGCGCTGTTTGGAAGAGTAATGATAGAGGTGATGCCTTCAGGCATCCCGGGGACAACTTTCTCGTCCATGAAGAAACACCATGGATATAACCTCTCATTCGGAATGGACCATTCAAACCCTCCACAACTCATTCTTGTGGCCTCTACCAACAACGAAACACTGGATCTAATTCCTCGTAGGGCTCTAAATGATAATTTACCAGCAAGCTTTATCCATGACTTTGTTCATTGGTATAACCGTCAATCTGGTAAGGTCGAGTTCAGGCCCACGGGATCTGCCTGGTCTTCCTCAAACTTGGGCTGGTATCTAGAAAATACTGGATCTGCATGGGCCCTCAAAAGGCCAGGGCAAACTCTCATATGTCCAACTTCGTCTACAATTAAGCGCATTTGTCACATTTTACGCCCGTTAGAGGAAAAAACTCATATACATATCATTCGTGACAATACCGCATCTGCGTTGAATATCAATTTGCCACGTCTTCGATTGGACTTCTCTCTTCAACAAGATTCGTCTAAAATTCATTGCCGACAGTTTCGCGGAATGTATGTGGATAGAATTCAACAAATTGGCACCTTGGTTGGTCTGCAGAGCAAACTGGCACTACGCGACGACCAAAACAACCGAAAAGTTTTACTGCTAAATGGCAATGCTTATTATTCGAGCTTTTCGGGGCATGTACGAGTTAGAGCTACATATGATAGTTCAGTGCGTGTCCACCCATTTGATATAGATACTAGACTTGGCCGTTTAGTCGACAACGGCAGCTTGCAGAGTAAACTCTGCCTTGCCTACTTTCATGCGCTCACCTCATACTGTTTACCCGACGAGCTCACTGGAAAGACAGGGACAGAGCAGTGTTTGTCTATTCTTGACTCTGCCGCTGTCCGATCCTTTCAGCAATTATCAGAAAAGGACTTCGATATTCTGGCTCATATCTCAAGGCTATCACCTGGAAGGGTATATTACCCTGAAAATGAACGCGTCATGGAGAAAATTGACTGGGATGAGGGACTTAGCTTTCTGTCGCAGACTGGATCTCTGCACAACTCTGTGCAATCAATTATAGAAGCGGTGAACCAAAATAAGTGTTTTCATTCTGAGCAGCTGGCTGAACACATCATACCCAATCAAGTTGACGATACACTTGGATTACGACATCAGATAAGGGATTCTTCCTTCTATATCTTTGGATTTGGTGCTGAAGGTCATAGCACCTCTCATGATGTATGCTATAAATCTCGAGATAGTGTGAAACGCACTGAGAGATCGCGACGTGCCTTCGAAATCGCCACCATGGTTGTCGAAAAGCGAGCAACTATCCATATACCTATTAGCCCTACGTTCAATATGGATATGTGGAATTTAATCAGTAATATTTTCGGCACACAAGGTCCTAATACTCCACTACCAGACGAGGAAGTTGGTTACGACTGCAAATGGCTTTCGGAAGCAAATATATTTTTTTCTGATTACTGGTGTCGGTTTCATCACAGTTTCCGCAATAAAGGGCAGCCATTTTGCCGCTTTCGATTAATGTTTTGTCTTGCAACAATGGCATATGCGGAAAACAACGACATCAGCGCTGTCCAAGCACTGGCAGCCTGCGCGAATATCTCGCGTATTAGCTCTATCGCAGTCCCCAATGTGGACGTGTTTGACATGTCTAAGGGATTTCATTGCAATACCTCAGACATCAAAGACTCAGTAGACTGTAATTTGGTACCTTTTATTTGTAGTCAAGAGGCATCTTTGTCGCGCCTATATGGTGAAGACGATCAAGAACTAGGTGAAAGACGCTGGGGAGCGTTTTTAACCAACCAACAAGCGGCCGTCAGAAATTTCGTCTCTAGGCTTGAAGGGCAGTGGATTTGCCGCCTTCCATTGATGCCAGACGGTACGGGAATCTCTAACTATGTATATGCACCCGATGCTATGGACCATGTCCTGCCAATTTGGCAACAGTGGTATGAGAATCATCAACTTTTCACCTACTTGACTACCTTAGGTGACTCTCTTCGTTTACTAAACGTAAAGGAGATACCAATGCCGAGTTATACTAATCCTCTATCAGCACCTTCATCGGTGTCTCGGAGAGCGTTTATCAATCAGGGAGACCTGTTTTATTTTGCCCCTCCATCATTAAATATTTCGTCAGACACTCAGATTGAGCTACTAAAGACACAGGCTGCGAATCAGCAGTCCCACGGCAATTTGAAGCAACTTATAGACTTTCTAAAACAGTACGCAACCCGGGAGTTTGAACACAAATACCTACAGGATCTTGACGACAGCCAGAAATCTCATAGACGCACTATTACCTCACATATACTAAAGGAAAGTGGAGTGAGACTATCAGACACTCTCGAAGCATACCTATCTATATGCGTAGCCAATAACGACAAGATGTACTGTTTGCTAAAAGAGGCTACTGGCGTGAACTGGGAGGCTAGTGTCGATACTATCCAAGCTTGTACGCCATCATCGGTTGCCAGGCAGTTTATGGCACCAAGAATCTCACCATCTTTTTTCCTTAGCCAGTTAGCCCGAGAAAATTGGAAGACTCTTTCACTGGGATGGAAAAGAGCAGTTGTCACATATGCGCAGTCATTGACGATGGTTCAGAGAGCCGAAAGGATGCTCAGCCAGCGAGACAATGACACAGAGCTGATCAAGGAGTTATTGAATACTGGTCATACGAACTGGGACCCCATGGATTACCCTGAATCATTGCTCTTAGAAGCTGAAAGCGGAATTATGATTCGTGAGGTACAGGAGAATATTGCGTCGCAGATGCGAAGCCCGCCACGGGACGAAAATGCCACCATGCAATTAAATATGGGCGAGGGCAAGTCAACTATAATTGTACCAATAGTCGCTGCATATCTAGCAGATGGTACGCGACTTATTATTATAATCGTTACCAAACCTCAAGCAAAGGAACTCTTTCGAATGCTAGTATCCAAGCTTGGAGGGTTGATGAACCACCAGATCTATCAGATGCCATTTTCGAGGTCGCTCAAGTTAACGGCGTCTGACGCCAGCACGATCCTTCAGATTTTAAGGAAATGCTCCGAAACTGGTGGTATTCTGCTAATGCAGCCCGAGCATCTGCTTTCTTTCAAGCTTATGGGAATCGAAAGCCAGATTGCTTCTCGAGGAGAAGTTGGTCAAATTTTGCTAGATGCACAGCACTACTTCAATAATCATTCTCGATGTATTGTCGATGAGAGCGATGAGATCTTTAGCTTCAAATTTGAACTAATTTATACGATGGGGACACAGAAATCCATTGAGCTAAGTCCAGATCGTTGGATCATCATACAACGTGTGCTTGGCATTGTAGTGCGCGCTGTAGAGTCAGTACGAGATGAATTTCCTCAGTCGGTCGATATTTCCTGCTATAAGAAAGGGCAATTTCCACGCATTCGCATTTTGCGCCAGGATGCAGAGGATAAGTTGCTAAGCGTGCTTGTCGAGGAAATTTGCAACACCGGTGTTCCTGGGTTTCCCATAATGAGGCAACCGCAAGCAGTCAGGGAATGTGTTCGTGAGTACATTCTCAATGACACTCTCAATATTAGCCAGATCAACTCTGTCGAGGTTAATTCGGGCTTCTTTACAGAATCCATAAAGGGGCCTTTGCTGCTTATCAGAGGTTTGCTTGCTAAGGGAATTTTAAGTTTTGCGTTCAGACAGAAGAGATGGAGAGTAAACTATGGCCTTGACCTTAATCGCGTTCCGAGGACTCGACTTGCTATTCCGTACCGGGCCAAAGATAACCCCTCGGCAAGATCCGAATTTAGTCATCCTGAGGTTGTAATTGTATTGACTTGTCTTACATACTACTATGGTGGCCTTTCTAATGACGATCTTTTTACTTCTTTTGATCATTTATCGCTTGCAGATCAAGCTGAGGCGCAATATCAGGAGTGGGTTCAAGATGCCCCCCAGCTTCCGAAATCTTTTAGGAGTCTAGCAGGAGTAACAATGAAGGATCGGCATCAGGCCATTCATGAGATATTTCCACATTTCCGCCTTGCAAAGAATGCCATTGACTACTTCTTGGCACATATTATTTTCGCTAAGGAAATGAAGGAGTTTCCACTAAAGTTATCAGCTTCGGGCTGGGACATTGGTCAACGCAAAGCACATCCTATTACTGGTTTCAGCGGAACTTGCGATTCGCGCGGTCTTATGCCTCTTGATATGAAATATCTGGATCTCCCGGAGCAGCGTCACACAAACGCACTAGTCCTACAGTATCTGCTTCAGCCAGAAAACACCGTGGCTTATATACAAAAGGTTGATAATGCGCAAAATTCAGACGCTGAGGCACTATTAAACCTAGTGATCTCAATGGATCCGCCGATTCAAGTTATCCTTGACGTTGGTGCCCAGATTCTTGAGCTAGATAATGTCCAAGTAGTTGCAGCCTGGCTCAAAAAGATTCCAGAGAGCCAAGGGAAGAAAGCAGCGATTTATTTTAATCATCGTGACGAGCTTTGTGTCATCGACCAGCACGGGTGTGTTGAAAGCCTTCAAACGTCGCCGTACAACCAGCAACTAGATCTTTGTCTAGTGTTTTTAGACGAAGCACATACAAGAGGTACTGACTTGAAACTTCCCACCAATTATAGAGCAGCTGTCACTTTGGGCCCCGGATTGAATAAAGATCGGCTTGTGCAGGGTAAGTACAGATCATCCAATCAGTCATGGCTCTAACTAACGCGCAGTAGCTTGCATGAGAATGAGAAAACTTGGGAAAGGGCAAGCCGTTGTTTTCTGTGTATCTGAAGAAATCCAGTCCAGAATTAATAAATTGAAAAATAGTGATGGTAACCGTCCAATCCAGGTATCTGATGTTTTAGCCTGGGCAATTTCTGAAACATTCACGGAACTTCATCGAAGTATTCCAATGTGGGCGGCACAAGGTCAGCGATTTGAGAAACAACGTATCATATGGGAATCAGTCACAACAAGCAATGGTATCCATTTGCCTCCCAAAAAGGCTGAAGAGTTCTTGGAAGCAGAGGCACAGTGTTTGGATTGCCGATATAGACCACGCGACATTGAAGAACAACCGATGCAGCTTTCAAGCTGTGAAGAGAACCCACGACTAGAAGCCATTTGGAAACGATGTTTGGAGTATGGAAACACCCATCTGCACTCATCTGTGCTATGGGAAGAGCAGGAGCGAGAACTTTCACCTGAAATCGAACAAGAGAGGCAAATTGAGAGACCGTGGCCGATTGAGCCAGAAAAACACGAGATTCACCCAAGGCTTATTGAACTTGTGACTTCTGGGTTGTTTTCCCAATCAGCGCCATTCTTCCCAGCCTTCGAGGGTTTCAGAAGAACGAGTGCCGCCCAACTGCTAGATATCAGCTATTTCCCGGATGATGTTCTCATAACACAAGATTTTATGTCAACGGTGATATTAGAAGGAAAGGGCGTTAATACCGACTACTATCAACGTTCGGTGCAGTGGATATTGAGCCAAGCACTGCCAGACGGCACTGTAGAGCGACTGATAGTTATCAGCCCACACGAAGCTCAGGAACTAATGCCACTGATATCCAAGTCAAAGCATGTTCATTTGCACATTTACGCGCCACTACCGAGTCTAGCATACACTTCACTGGAGAGCCTAAAGCTTTATACAGTTCCTGCTCTTCCAGGAAAATGGCATCTTTCCTCTCGATTGAAAGTTTTGCTCAATCTATTCAGTGGCCAATTATATATCAACTCGCAGGATGACTACCATGACGTCTGTAAGTTATTAAATTTGTCATATAAGCCAACGGAAGATGGTGTTACTGTTGAACCAGACGGGTTCATTATTTCTCAGCCTGGTGAGACACACAAGTTTAAAAAGAGCCCAGTTCTGTTTCTGGTAACTTTACTAGCGATTCGATGGAACTCGGATATAAATAATAAAACCCACTGGGGGAAAATTCTCAGAGGAGAGATACTGGAAGAACTAGACTCTGGAAAATCCAGCTATGGCATCATAGGCTAGTCTCTTTAAATGCTAGATTTATGAAAGACAGGTATTATATTAATGCAATAGCCAAAGACACTCAATAAGAGGTGCACTTGTTTGTGGTCGCCTCGCATTGGGTTATTAAGGTCAGTCATATTTTACTTACTTTTGATACAATTAGTAAAGATGTATAGAAGCAAACCTTTGGCAAACAGAGGATACGTGTTAGTTTTAAATAAAGATTTCTGATCGATCAAGACTGTAAATACCTGTAAGTGTCAATCGGTGCCAGTCAATTGGAAGCAAAGGATGAAAACACACAATGGTTGGTTAGCATTCCTAATTTAATATAGCTTTATAAACATAACAAAATCTGAAAAATAGGTAGTATTACTCTTTTTGTTATAATAGAAGATAATAGAATGTAGTATAAAATAGAAGAGGATAGCCAGTTCGTCTGGACAGATCGCGTTTGAATGATGGAGAGAGGCAATCCAGCACCCAAGTTACTATCTAGCAGAATAGCCGCACCCCTTCATTATGATCGGGTGTAGCGATTTCATATCTAAATCATCCTTTCCACCTTCTCAGAATCCACGCTCCGCCTCACCATATCCCAAAATACCCCTTTCTTAACCATCAGCTCAGCTGGTGACCCAAATTCTGTCATGGCGCCATTTTGTAGCACCAAGATCGCGTCAGCATCAGCTACAGTCACTAGTCTATGCGCAACGACAAGAATAGTGGCAAAGGCAAACTCCTCTCGTAACACTCTCTGGATCATTGAATCTGTTGCACTATCCACCGCGCTCGTTGCCTCATCAAGAATCAGAATGCGGCATCGCGAAAGGAGTGCCCTCGCCAGGCATATCAGCTGTCGCTGTCCATGTGAGAGGTTCTCGCCTCCGGAACGGATCTCCATGTCCAAGTCTGAGAATCTGCCTTCGTCTATTTCACCATTGCCATGAACGTTCGGGATAAGATGGACTCGGCGTAGTGCTAACCCTAGCTCTACATCCGTCTTATCTTCTCTAAGATCAAGATTGGAGCGCAATGTGCCCGAAAAAAGAAAGGGATCTTGGGGGATGATCATCACAACATTTCGAAGTGCTCTCAGCTTAAGAGTCGCGATGTCAAGGCCATCTATAATAATTTTCCCCTCTGAGAGATCGATGAACCGAAGAAAAGCGCTGGTCAAGCTAGTCTTACCAGCCCCCGTACGGCCAACAATGCCTAACCGTTGGAGAGGCTGGAGAGAAAAAGTGACGCCTTCGAGAGTTGGTCGCAAATCTGAACCGTATCGAATACCAATGTTGTCAACTTGGACCGCACCCTCTGTTGGCCAGACTTCAGGGGGATTATCTCCTTCCTCTGTTTCGCTTGGTACTTCTGTCAAGTCGATAATCCGATTAATGGCATTGGAACTCTGGTCAGTTCCAGCAAATTTACCTATCAAAGATCCTAAAACCCCCTTTAATTGAAGTGCGAATGTTATAGTAAATCCTACTGTCGCCGCGTCCACTCTTTGAAACACAATGGTCGCTGCTGTTGCGGTAACGAATAAGGCGCCAAAGACGCCCAAACGCGCACTCAGCCATCTCAAGTTCAAGGCTAAGTGCCAGCCAACTTTGGTCTCAGCATTGATAAAGTTGTGCATTCGTTCAACGTAGAGTTTGCTTTTGCCAAATGCTCGAATTGTTAATAAAACTGTGGCAGCAGAGTTGGCATGCTCGAGCATTGGACGTTGGGTTGCTGGGACTAATTTGTGCAGTTTTTGGGACAGGCGGAAATACTGCAAGGCGACTCTGTAATAGAGCACGGAGAGGAGTATACTCAGTAGACTGATATATGGAGCTGACATAAAACTGTAAAAAAATGAGTTTCTTACTTGTACAATTGAAAAGTTCCACTAGGGATACAATCGTAATTCCTTACTTGGTTAACAAAATTATCACTAAATGTACTGCAGTGCACAGAAGACCAATGACCACGTGCGTCGTCCGGTGGTCAATCTGGTAAATGTCGGCCCCTAAGCTGTGAAGCACTCGACCCATTAAAGTACCGTCTATCCATTCCAATGGTGCAGCTAGAATCCCATTCACCATTTGCCGGAAGAGCGTCCTGGAGGCTGCAAGACCAATCCGAGAGAATACGAGACACTGTATCACTAGTATAGCGCCGTTACTCAGCGAAAGAACAAGGTATACGATGATGTTATACCGTATGTCAGTCTTGTCATCGTCTTGTTGCGATGTCCACCTTGTCAACCACTACGCGTGGCTGGCTAGGGAAGCTTGATAAATAAAGGCCACGAATACACACAAGATGCAGGACTTTATACCTCCAGCAGCCCAGATATATGCGGAGAGGAGCTGCCACTTTGTCCGATAGGGAGTTTGATCAAGCTTCTTCTGTACTGATATAGATGTGCTTGGTTTGCATTTTGAAGTATCCAACGTTTGAGTAGCTTGATCCGGTTCACAATGTTGCTGAATGTTCTGTTTGACGCTGTCATTTTGTGACTTTCGATTTTATAAGTCCCAGTAGCAGTGCCGTTCTCCACAACAACTACATAGCTTGCTGCAGGCAGGCACAATTCTGGATGATGCGTGACGAGTATCCTAGTTCTCCCCTGAGCCAACTCGCCAGTCAATGCACATTCGTAGATCCACTGAGCGACAGGGACATCCACAGCACTTAAAACGTCTTCGAGAATCAGAATCTGCGCTGGAGAGTATAATGCTCTTGCCAGAGCAACTCGCCACTTCTGACCACCGCTGAGATTCGCTCCATTGACTCCAGCCTTGGCCATGTCACCATCTGACAGTAGAATTAAATCTTCATCTAAAGCACAGGCGTGTAAGACTTTTCCATATTTTGCCTCATTGAAGGTACATCCGAATACGATGTTGTCTCTGATTGTGCAATTCTCGATCCATGGGGGTTGTGACACCACGGCTATCCTCTGGGGCCACATCTCGCTCATAGGTATATCTCTGGCTTCCGAGGTTGAAAGCACCGGCTTTCCAAACCGCCCTGAACAAACAACAGCCTCGCCAAGTATTATTGCAACCAAGAGACTTTTTCCAGAGCCAGTTTTACCAGTAATAATGCTCAATTTCCCTTTTGGGAATGCCAGATTAACATCTCTTAGCTCGAAGCTTGTAGTCTCTGAGCGTTCAGTACTACTCTTCTGAGTCCATGTCAGGGTTGCGCCCTCGAAGTCAACAATGTCGGATTGCATTGCACTTGGTGTCTGTTCAGACATATTGAGGTACCGCTGGATCCGTTGTAAACTAACCCAAGACTCGTATATAGCTGCTGCTTTAAGTGGCAATTGAGAAAGGCTTCATGAATGTTGTTGAAAAAGTTCAAGGAGGCAAAGGCCAAGGAGGGGCTAAGATGGCCAGCCTGGAATGAATGTACGGATAGCGCAATGGACATGAGCAGAATTGGGCCTAAATTTGTGACCAATGATAGAAATGCCAGAGCTATCTCGGATTTCCATATCCGTTTTAATTCTTGCTCCCTTGAGTCAATAATTTTGCGCTGCCATACCCGTTCCATGGACGAAAGGCGGATTCGGCGAAGGCCTTGAATCGCCTCGGAAATAAGGTGAGAGAGAGAAGCATGATCTTTTGATAGCTCTATTTGCTCATGTCGATGTCTTTTAGATAGTTTGGAGGAAAGGGGGATAAGATTGACGGCGGAGGCCGCGCCTGTGACGATACTCATGATACCTAAGCTTCGCGACAAATATACTACTTCAAATATCATCTTGAAAGATGCCATGAGGAAGTATTGAATCTGGTTGCAAAATCGTGCAACACTCGAACTAGTAATATATATCAGTAACGTATGATACCGAAGTGACCAGAAAATATATACGTATCGTTGGTCATCATATCTGTCAAAAATGACGATGACGATGCAGTTTGATGATTTCTCTCCTTTCGCCTTTCTTCTGATATGGTGATTGTGCGGCCTCATGTATGAGCTGTTTCCGCATATTCTTCTCAAAAATAACAGTTTTCAGTAGAGCTATGATTGGCATTTGGAGCCTTGTTTGGGTAACCCAGAGGAGCCAGTTCGCAGCGATCGTTTCCATTATCAAAGTAGAGCCAAGTCCAATAACGTATGCCCAAAGACCGTTGCCGTTTTTTTGTCCTAAGCGGTTCTCCAGTTCCTGTAACAGTCGATGCAAAACTAGCACGCTTCCAAATTGGGAGAGAGCTTTGAGAAGTACTAATAGCCATTGTTGAACTAGTAGTGCTCCAAAAATCTGAGCTAAATGTTTCCATAAGCTCGCTTTACTTGATTTCTCTTCCGATTTCTTGAATTGATCTACTAATGTTTGTGCTCTTATGTGATGGGCAACATCTGGCAGATCTTGTAGCTCAATTTTATCTGATATAGCGTCGCCGTGGAGAGGGCTCCATGAGAAAAAGAGCTTGGCAAGAATCGAAGCCTCTTGTTCATTATCAATTTGTGATCCTTGCGAGACAGTCGAGGATTTCTGAGAAGCTAAAGCAGAAGCAATATCCCAGGCTTGGGTCGCCATCTTAGATATATGGAAAGAAGTAGAACTCGAAAAAATCCTTGGCGCAGAGGCCACATATATAGATCAAAAAGCAAATATCATAGCGCTAATTTGTGTGTTGTGAATGAGTCAGTAACACAGGAATGCAGGTCGACGTTGGATCAACTTCGAGGTATAACAAACAAATAACATGGAGAGGGGTTCCACTAGATAAAGGTGACCTGGCAGATTCACTCTTAGAGCATCTGGCCTGAAGGCTGCAGTAGATAGCAATTGTCCGAAATATTCTTGCCATTAAAATATACATATGTGCAATGCGCAATACGCCTATCTATTTAAGGGATCTGAGCCTCTTTATTTCAAGATGCAAACTTATGTCGATTCAGATACGCGGATACGTTGAATCAAGACTGTCTACAATGGAACGATGCTATGTTGGAGTGAAAATATAGCCAAGAATATTACATTATAAGAGACAGAGGGCAGCTATCTAAGTGACGGATACCATAGTTCGAAACAGATGAGATTACCTTACCATATTTCCATGCTCTGGCTCTAGCTATCCTTTCCACCGTTGAGTTGATTGAATCACTCATATCAGAAGGAAACTTATATATTACTTATTTTACCCCACTCTGCTGCTGTGAGAAGACTCTCATGACGGCCGGCTGTGCATTAGGAGGGTAGATGCCGGTTTTTTCAAAGCCTGTGATAATATTATGCCTCGTAAAGCCCTCGTCATAAACCTGCTGGAAGGCTGTGATGAAATCAAGTCGCGTAAAGGTTAGATTACCTTTAAAGACAGATTTCTGCAGTGCCTTTTGATGGGCATGCTTTAGAGGCTGGAAAACGCCAACATCAAGCGGCTGGAGGATATATGTTGAGCGTAAGGGAAATACTGCAACAATGATATCAAATTTAATACAATATTCGATAAAATCAAAGCCTGTATGGCCTGTAAAGCTGTCGATAATAAGAAGACGATATATCTTTTCTTCTACAGGTCTTTGGATAGGTGGAAGTTTATGCGGCGGCGACCACGGCTTCTCTGGGTCTCGTAGCCATATATCACAGCCAAACCACTCTTCAAACGCTTGGCCAGATCGTTGTGCTTGTGCCGACTTCCTCCAAGACCATAGATTGAAGTGATGAAGCCATTCAAACGAGATCTGGCTATTAGAGAAGCCTGTCTCTGACCGGGCGAAGTGTATATCATTATCAGCCTCAATTTCCGCCCAAGACTCTGTAGGGAAGGTCTTGAAGACTAGCCAAGGAGGGATAGACTCGCCGGTGCCAATGAGTGTGGAAGACTCTTTATTGCTTGGATCAAGGACCTCGGCGCGTTCTGATCGAGTTGTACGTACAATAATGACCTGAACGCGTTCACGAAGGCAGCCGAGCCGTATGCCGCACTCGTTTTCATTCCAGCACTCTGAGGCGCCAATACGATAGTCCGACATAGTCGTCTTTAGGTTATCGAAGAAAGTCATCAAATTCTCTACATTTGAGGCCTCAAACGACTTCCTAGACTTATCTATGGCTTTGATATATGATTTTCGAACCTCAGGATGGTCTAGAAGCCACCGGCTATACCAATGCTTCCCCAAGTCTGCGATTTCTGGGTCTCTTCGCTGCCGGAGGCTATTTGCAGCGGCCACAAGCTGTGTCTTGGTTGCAGGAAATCCTCCTCGCTGAAGCCACATCACATAGGCAACTAAGGCCTCGTCTTCTTCGTCTGTGAGGGCACGCGGCCGGCCAGGCCATCGCGGGAGAGGATCAGGGCTCATAAGAGAGGAAATCGCGCGTTGAACGGCCGAAGGGCTTGCGTTGAAGTGTGCGGCAGCGCTGCGCACAGAAAATGCTTTCCGAAGTCGTGGAGGGCGATCGCGATCAGCTAAAATTGCTGCTGCTGCCTTAAAGGCAGGGGGAAATTCTGCCATTGAATTTAATTTCAATCGTTGATTACGCGTTGTTGTTTTTGTTTACATATAAATTTGGCGTAGAAAAGAACTAAAGGAAGTATGTTCCGATTTTTGGGCTGTTTCAGGCATTTTGGGACCAACGGGTATACAGAGGTAGGTATCTATAACAGAACACACAGCTGCTTTTCCTATTTCCTTTTTCCTTTTTTTTTAAATCTCTAACATGCGCTCAGAAATTGAAAAAAAAAAAATGAAAGTACCAGATAAGAAATCGTTTACTTTATTACATTTGTATAAATTGCAGCGTGACCACACCAGTGTCTAGGTCTGTGTAGAAAAGCCCGCCTCTCTAACCGCAGGTTCTGCATCTCCACCCCTATTAGTAGTACATTTCTATGTATGTTTACTCCACAATCCATCTCGCTTCCATGTCCATTTCGTCAAGTACTCTGGGTCCATGCCTCTCTCAAATGCCTCATTTCGAGCTTCAATCTGTGCATTCAGCATAGACTGCCGAGCAGCTGCGCCCCGGTTATGTAGATTAGGCATGCGGTCGATAGCATCAATAGCTAAGCTGAATCGATCTGTCTGATTGCGAATAGCCAACTCCAGAGGCGTATCGATGTTACCCTTCTCTTTATATCCGCGGACGTGGATGTTCTGGCTTCCTGGGCGCTTATATGTCAAGCGGTGCACCATCCAGGGGTAGCTGTGGAAGTTGAAAATAATGGGGGTATCATCTGTGAATAGGCTGACCCATTCTTTATCGCTAAGGCCATGCGGATGTTCGCTCGGGTGGATCAGCTTAAACAAGTCCACACAGTTGACGTAGCGAATCTTGAGCTCTGGGAAGTGTTGGAGGAGGAGGTCGATGGCTGCCAATGTCTCATGGGTGCTGATATCACCACAAGAAGCCATGATCAGATCGGGGTCCTGACCAATATCGGTGCTGAATTTCGGCCAGATACCAATACCCTTTGTGCAGTGAGCAACGGCAGTGTCCATGTCGAGGTATTGAAGGTGATCTTGTTTATCGGATACAATGACATTAACGTAATTTGAAGATCGAAGACAGTGATCCATTACTGCGACCGACTTGTTAGCAGTTTCTATACACAAGCTGTAAATATAGAATCTCTTACCAGATAGCAAGCAATTTCCGTCAGGAGGAAGGTAAATGCGAACAACTTCGGGGCTTTTGTTGGCAACAACATCAAGGAAGCCAGGATCTTGATGAGTAAAACCATTGTGGTCCTGTCTCCAAACAACTGATGTCAAGAGGATGTTGAGAGAGGCGACCTTTACACGCCACTCCACTTCAAGACACTTTTCGAGCCATTTGCAGTGCTATCACCGATGGTTAGCCAAAATCATAATAAAGAAATAAAAACAGGCTTAATAGCTGTTTAACTCACTTGGTTGACCATAGAGTCGATGACGTGGATGAATGGCTCGTAGCTGTTCAACAAACCGTGGCGGCCACTGAGGATGTAGCCTTCCAACCATCCCTCGCAGGTGTGTTCAGATAGCATCTCCATAACCCTGCCTGCTGGGGCAAGGTTGCCACCATTATCATCCTCTTCAAAGTACTCGCCCATCCAAACTTTCTTGCCCACTTCGTACACCGCAGATAGTTTATTTGACTCGGTCTCATCAGGGCCAAACAGTCTAAAATTAGTGGGATTTGCTGCAACAACATCTCGTAAAAAGATTCCTAACTTCTGCATACTAGCATCCGTAACAGCTCCAGGGTGCTCAACAGCAACGCCATACTTCTTGAAGTCAGGCATAGTTAGGGGCTTTTTGAGAACTCCGCCATTGGCGACAGGATTGGCACTCATACGCCGAGTACCTGTGGGGGTAAGAGCAGTCAATGCAGGAATTGGTGTTCCGCTTTCGTCAAACAGCCTGTCTGGCTCATAACTGCGCATCCAGTCCTCGAGAACCTTAAGATGTGCCGGATTTGTCGCGGGATCAGTAATAGGAACCTGGTGTGCTCTCCAGAAACCTCCGAGATAGTTACCATCCACCTTACGAGGCGCGGTCCAGCCTTTTGGTGTTCGAAGAACAATCATCGGCCACTTTGGTCGGATGGCCTTTCCACTCTCACGAGCCTCTTTCTGGTAGCCCTTAATCTCTTTCACACAATGCTCAAGCGTTGCGGCCATAGCCTGGTGCATGGTGTCGATATCATCTCCCTCAACGAAATAGGGTGTCCATCCATAACCCTCGAACAGCTTTTCCAGCTCATCGTGCGAGATTCTTGCCAAGATGGTGGGGTTGTTAATCTTGTAGCCGTTGAGATGCAAAACTGGGAGGACAACGCCGTCCGTGATGGGATTGAGGAATTTGTTGCTATGCCAAGCAGTAGCCAGGGGTCCAGTTTCTGCTTCGCCATCACCTACCATGGTCAGGGCGATGAGATTAGGATAGTCATATACGGAGCCGAAAGCATGAGAGAGAGAGTAGCCGAGTTCTCCTCCTTCATGAATAGAGCCTGGAGTCTCAGGAGTTGCATGGGACCCAACTCCACCCGGGAAGGAGAAATATTTGAAAAATTTCTGGAGTCCCTGCAGGTCCTGTGACTTGTCTGGGTAGACTTCTGAGTAGACACCTTCGAGATAGGACTGCGAGAGAACTGCAGGAGCACCATGGCCGGGGCCAGAGACGAAATAGGCATCCAGGTCGTACTTCTTGATGAGACGATTGAAGTGCATCCATGTGAAGATTTGGCCGGGAGCTGAGCCAAAGTGTCCGAGCAGACGAGCTTTCAAATGTTCCTTCTTGAGTGGCTCGCGAAGGAGAGGATTGTCTCTGAGGTATATCATACCAAGAGAAATATAACAGCTAGCTTTAAAGTAGTCATTGTATTGCTTGATTTCCTCGTCAGACAGGGGAGTGCCCTGGACAGTTGATCGAGCCTGGCCAAATGCTCGAATTGACTTGATTTCGGCCATTGTTGCAGAGTTGATTCTTTTCCAATGTTCTGAAGAAAGAAGTTGCCTGCAGACACAAGACGTATTCTGGAGCGAAGCGTGCCTGTTCTTAAGTACAAGACAAAGAGCAAGCGGCTCTCTCTGACAGCTTCCCGCCGACACGGGTGCTAGTTAAAGCCGCTTACAAGGATAAGCCGCAGACACTTTGATCTCTCGCCACGCCCGTACTTGGTGGAATGGATACGGGGGAGAGAAGATGGATTGCACCACAGCTAAGGAACCTGGAAGCTTGAACCAACGGACAGCGAGGCTAGAACCAATCAATCAAGCTGTGGATGAGAAAAGAATGCAGCCGAAGCACTATCTGCAGCTCCGGTTAACTAAAAGAAGCAGAAAATTTGGTATCATGCGATGTTTCAATCGAACGAGCGCAGCAGGATGCAGCTTGTTGGATCCAAGTGCGTGAGCTGAGCTGCATGCGGCGTGGTGTGCTCTGCTCTGCTCTGCTCTGGGTGGCCAATGGCTCCGGGGAAAGATGCAGCAGCGTCCATGACGTCTGCTAGATTGGCGAATCTGATTCGGCCTGCCCAATCTCCACGCCGATGGCTCGTTCGCTGATAGAGTTCTGCCTGCACTGTGGTGGTTGTCTGATGCAAAAGTTGGCGCACCCTCGCATCGCCGTCTGGCGTGATCTATACGTCACCCGTCGCACCACTGAGGCCGCTTCAGGCCCGCGAACCCGCTACAGCACCTAAGCGGCGGGGGAGGAGGCGACGGCGGGGGCCGCTGGAGGAGGGGCTACAGAGGCAATAGGCCGTTGGAGGAGGGGCCGTGGAAGGCTAGGAACCACTGAAGGGCCTGTATCGGACTCCGCTAACATGTGGTAGGCCTGTCTATCTCTCGGCAATCACTTTTTTTTCCAAGTTGTTGTGTCTGGGGTTGAATTAGGCGAAGATCCAATATATTGGTTGACAAGGGCCGGCTCAAGATACCCAAATTGTATCAATACATGCTGGATTTTTGCCTGCGCTATTGGCTACATCGGTTGATTGACATGTGAGGCCGGTTGACAGCTTGCCATCAATGGCGAGCTATCAGCGAACAGGGTTCTCTCCTCGCGTTACACGTTACATCCATCACACCTCCTCACATCTCATGTTGGCTGATACAATACCCAATACTTCTTGTAGAGGCCGAGGCTATGTCGGAGGAGCTACAACCGCACTTTGACGCCAGGTAAACTATGCGTAGGTCAGACTTTGAAGAAACCGTCTTCATCCAAGAGATGGGAAAAATAAGCTTTAGGATCATCTCCTTCGCTGTCTCTGCTAGATCGGCGTCTACCAGCGTGGCGTTTCTTTTCCTTCCAAGCCATCTGCGAATGTCCTGTCACAGAGACGCTCACTGATTCCTTGTCCATCACTTGTCCAACCATCCGTAGGCAGACACCCAAATGCTACACAAATGCTACTTCCTGACGTAACAACGCTCATCACGAGGACAGCAGCCTGTGCCATGGTAGAAAATGCCTTGAAAGGGGCGTTATAAGTCCCCTCTTTTTTGTTTTTGTGTCCAACCTTACCGACAACATTATTCCAACAACCACCACTTTTTGCCAAAAGCCACCGATCAAATCGATCAAGACAAGAAAAAGAAGGCTTCAGTTCCGAATTCGACTTCTTCTCCATCGCAAAGATGCCGGAGCATAGGCCAGAAACGCCACAGCCAGAGGCCCCAGAGGCCCCTCTTCCTAACGAGCCTGATACCAGCGAAGGTGATGGCACTGCGGATTACTGAGGGGCAATTCAAAAAGCCAAACCTTGATGACGACAGAGTCGCTCCGGAAATGGGAGAATACGAGTGAGTCCCCAAGGCGGGCTAAAGAGCGACTTCGAAATGCCCATCACAGAAGATGATTGTCGAAATAGAGGAAACTAGAATGAATAGACATGCCCGGAGATGATGCATGGAGGAAACGTCTATGAAGCGCATGTCTTCATCTTTTTTTAACGGCCGGTTCCGTGCGATTCGCCGATAACTATATTATACATTTCGCCCCCCACGCCACTATTCTGAGTGCGCAACTCTACAGTCGGGGCGACTTTATCAGATTGAACGAGGAATGAAATTGAGCAAGCGATGTAAATTATTCTTTGTCTTAATGAGAAATTTTACTTGATACGGGTTGATTTTCCTACCTACTTCTTTTTTTTTCCCCCATCGCTGAGATCCTGTGAGTGAGTTGATAAGAGTTTCCATGTTCACGCACAGGCTATTGATTGATCTTTTGAGGCATGCTACAAGGTACTCACGAATGGAACTGCATTCATCGGAAAGAGCTGTAAAAATGCTTCCATTCACAAATAGTAAATTTAGCTATATCGCCTGCCTTATTTCCATCCTCCATGTCATCCGTTGATATCTATACTTCCTTATCCTTTGCGTCTGCATGCGGGAGAGAGTTCCAGTATCGTCACCAGTGTGGATGTTGTACCTCACACGTCATCGGTGGCTACCACTTCGGAGCTCGGAATCTGAACTCCATATAGCTCGTGAATATTCTGAATATTCTACTTTTCATTCCCATTTCACTTTGGCCCAAAATCAATTTAACATCTTTAAAAAAAAATCACATTCATAAAGATTGACGAAAACTAAACCACCAAACGACTTCAATCGCTAATACCATGGACCCCTCACAGCAATCTTCAGGCGGTGCGACGCTCTCACCGGAAGTTATCGCATTTGCTGGAAGAATGTACGATTCTGCTAGAACAGGCGACATTGCCGTTTTTCAACAAGCACTTCCGGCTGGACTGCCTCCGAATATGACGAACGAAAAGGGAGACACTTTGGTAAGATATCACCAGAAGCAACGCTGTTTAGTTGAACAGCAACAAGCGGGGTTGCCAATATCTCTTCACAGGTGTTCTTATGACTCACATTCATTCTCAAGCTCATGCTCGCCGCATATCACGGACATGCAGATCTGGTCAAGCTGCTTATAGAACACGGCGCTGACCCAAATCGCGTTAACGACAGAGGGCAGAGTCCCCTTGCTGGAGCCGTGTTTAAGAAGGAGGATGCCGTTATTGATGTATGCCTGAATGCCCTACCCACTCTTCTCGTTTATCGTTTATTTGTCTCTTTGGACGATATGTTGATCATGAAATAAATAGGTTCTGGTAGAGGGTGGTGCAGACCCCGATTATGGAAGACCAACCGCCATGGAGTGTGTTGCTATGTTCAAGCAGGAAGACATATGGAAGGCCAAATTTGAGGCAGCGCCTGGAAGAGGCAAGGCACAGCCACCTTCGTCAGCTTTATAATGACGTTCCGGTGCTTGCGATGTGACTAAATTTAATACCCAATAATTCATACTCTTAATGAGTTTTCTCAACCTAGAGTCTGTGAGTCGTCGTAAAGGTTCATAATGTTGATCAGGTAGTACGTCAACCCATGAAGTGTTACATCAGAACAGCCCATTTAGATGCGAACATCTGTGAAAATAAATGCAAATAAAATATTTTATATAGAATAAACACCTCTCTTATTTTATTTCAAATTTTCTACTTTTTCTTTTAATCTCGCCATCCAACACAACACAATCCTATCTCATTCTTCACACTTTCAAGAGGGCTGGCTGTATGAATTAATTAGGCTGCTGTACAAGACATGGCCATGGCGGGGTTCTTGTTCTCATAGATGCTTCTAGTGCCTAAAGGGGTTGGAGGGGCTCTCCTTTGTCCCTGACCCTGGTCCGTGCGCCTAAATTCATCGTCAAGGCTGCAACAATTTTCCGGAGCTCGACAGCTTCGCACACCCGCGAGACCAAAGACGCCGGATTCTTGCCCCTTTAATCCGCAAATTCACATCATCTCAACTCCCTTTTCGTGAAGCGTTTTGGCCCCTCGTCATCACAAAATACCGCCAAAATGTCGTTCGGAGGGCAGACACCGACCATCATCGTCCTGAAAGAAGGTAGCAATTTACAATTTACCCCACCGCCGCTGCCCACCGCTGCCCGCCATGCAACGAGGCTACAGACACGAGAGCTGACAAAAGGGTGACTTCAGGAACCGACACTTCCCAGGGCAAAGGTCAGATCGTCTCCAACATCAATGCCTGTCTGGCAGTCCAGGCCACCATCAAGTCGACACTGGGTCCCTACGGTGGTGACCTGTTGATGGTGGACGAGAACGGCAAGCAGACGATTACCAATGATGGCGCGACTGTCATGAAGGTACGACCGACTCCTATATACGTTACCTCTTCTAGGGGATAATATATGATATTCTATGATAAAGACAAGTTGACTGAAAGCGTAAATTAGCTCCTCGACATCGTCCACCCCGCTGCCCGCATCCTCGTCGACATCGCACGGTCACAAGACGCTGAGGTTGGTGACGGAACCACATCCGTCGTCGTCCTAGCCGGAGAGATTCTCAAAGAGGTCAAGGAGCATGTCGAGCAGGGTGTCAGCCCCCAGATCATCATCAAGGGTCTGAGGAGAGCTGTGCAGATGGCCGTCAACAAGATCAAGGAGATTGCCGTCAGCACCGAGGATGGCAATCAGCGCGATACCCTGACCAAGCTCGCCGCAACGGCCATGACGAGCAAGCTTATCAAGCGAAACACAGAGTTTTTCACAAAGAGTACGATAACACACGATGCTATACGATGAGATGTTATTTTCGAGACTAACAATGCATAGTGGTGGTTGACGCCGTTCTGTCACTCGACCAAGACGACTTGAACGAAAAGTTGATTGGCATCAAGAAAATCCCCGGCGGTTCCCTTACCGAGTCACACTTTGTCAACGGTGTTGCCTTCAAGAAGACATTCTCCTACGCCGGTTTCGAGCAGCAGCCCAAGTCGTTCAAGAAGCCCAAGATTGTGTGCCTGAATGTCGAGCTGGAGTTGAAAGCCGAGAAGGACAACGCCGAGGTCCGTGTTGAGCAGGTTTCAGAATACCAGGCCATCGTAGATGCGGAGTGGCAGATTATCTACCAGAAGCTGGAGTCCATCTCTAATACTGGCGCCAAGGTCGTGCTCAGCAAGCTCCCCATTGGTGACTTGGCTACGCAGTACTTTGCCGACCGAGACATTTTCTGTGCCGGTCGTGTTGCATCTGAAGATATGGAGCGTGTTACTCAGGCCACCGGTGCTGTAACTCAGTCAACATGCTCAGATATCCTGTCTGAGCACCTGGGAACCTGCGAGACTTTTGAAGAGAAGCAGATTGGAGGAGAGAGATTCAACTTCTTCGAGGGTTGCCCCGAGGCAAAGACTTGCACCCTGGTTCTGCGTGGAGGAGCCGAGCAGTTCATTGCCGAAGTCGAGCGATCGCTGCACGATGCCATCATGATTGTTAAGCGAGCCGTCAAGAACCGAACGATTGTTGGCGGTGGCGGTGCTGTCGAGATGGAGATCTCTGCCTACCTGCACCAATATGCCGACAAGAACATCCCCCACAAGCAACAGGCGATTATCAAGTCTTTCGCAAAGGCCCTGGAGATTATTCCCCGACAGCTGTGCGACAACGCCGGTTTCGACGCCACGGACATCCTGAACAAGCTCCGCGTAGAACACCGAAAGGGCAACACATGGGCCGGTGTGGACTTCCAGAATGAGGGAACTGCCGACATGCTGGAGCGATTCGTCTGGGAGCCTGCCCTGATTAAAATCAACGCTCTGTCAGCTGCCACCGAGGCCAGCTGCTTGATCTTGGGTGTTGATGAGACCATCAGAAATGAGGAGAGCGCTCAGCCGCAAGCACCGGGACAGCTTCCCCCAGGTGCAGCTCAGAGGGCACTCAGAGGTAGAGGACGGGGCATGCCTCGACGGTAGATGGGAAAAGGCATGGGGGAGAACGAGGCGCATTAGGGAAAATTTAAGCATTTACAAAAAGAAAAAAAGGGAAGAAAGAAGGCAAATGGAGGTTTTGAGGATCTGTAAGATACCTAGAAAAAATTGGCCTCTATTATCTACTAGACTTTTTGATATGAAACTTTTCCAACGATTTTTCTGTAATTCCTTTTTTTTTATATTTGTTTACAATTTAATTTTTCTTCATATGTTGAAATTGAATGTAATAAAGAGAGAAAAAAAGAAATTTGTTTTCTTTTTATATGAATCTATAGGGATATCATATCATACCCGTTTGTTGTGGCCATATATACATCATATATCCATTTACATAGACACACACACATCGTACTCCTACTCTTACTCCTACCTATGCTCATAAGAGAAAAAAAGCAACGCAACACATTGCAAAGCAATGTAATGCAACGCAACGCCCCACCTCAATTCATTCTCATGATAAAAATAATAAAAACGGAAAAAAATAAAACCTATAATTCAGACCGTCGGACCACCAAAGTTAATGTCGTATATGCCCCTCCCGTCTCTATGTCCTATTCTGCGCATCATCTGCGGCCCGCCGGTCAAGCCATCGACCATGACGTCGTCCTCGCTCATGACGTGGTTTCCGTGATGGTCGTTGGGACCGCCGACATCATCGACGTCGTCGTCCACGGCGTCGTGTTCGATGAGCATCTCTAGGTCCGTGTCTACGGAGGGCGGGACGTCGCCGTCGGGCTGGGTAGGCACGTCTTCGGTTGCGCTGAGGAGGGCTTGGAAGTCGGCGTGCGGGTGGTAGTGCTCGAAGGCGATGTCGTGGTGCTGTTGCGGGTGGTGGTGGTGATGGTTTATGATTTGGGGGTCGATAGGTTGGTAGACGTGCGTTTCGTGTTGGTTTGGCTGGTCTTGCAGCATGGGGTTGTGGAGGTGGTGGGTTGGGTGATGCGGGTTGTGATGGAGAGATTGTGGCTGGTGAGGTACTTGGTGGTGATGCAGGGATTGTAAGTGGTGGTGGTGGTGAGCATCTGGGGGTAGGCCGTGGTGGTGATGCTGTTGGTGTTGCTGCTGTTGGTGGTGATGAAGGGCTTGGGTAGGTTGAAACGTTTGAGATGGCGATATGACGGAGATGTCGCTTGGGTTTGCATAAGCGCTCGGACTAGGACTTGCACTTGGCGAGAGCGACAACATGGTATCGTGACTCTGTAGAGCCAAGATCCTCCCAGTGGTGGCGATGTTTGACGGTATTGAGTGATTCCGTGGGGGTCCATTGCTTGGCAAGATGGGCGTGGGAGCAGGTGTAGCGACGTTGGATGCTATCGAGGTGGTAGTGGTCGACGCGACAACTTTTTTGGTGCCTCCAGGATTCGGCGTCTTGCCCAGCTCCTTGCACTCAGCACAGGCCCGGATCACGTCGCTGACGGTTTCCTTAATTCGACTCCAATGGTATTTCTCCGCAATGGTCGCCGTTGTCTTGTTGATTCCTCCGTGGTGCATGACGTGCACGTTGCGAGCAATCTCATACTGCCGCGCCGGATCGGATATGACCTCTTTGTCCTTGAGCATGAGCTTATCTCCATCAAGCAGCTTGTAGTGCGTCGCCGCGCTGCGCAGACGGCTCTTCTCAGCCCGGTCCGCGCCATTGGGATATTTCCCATATTTGAGGTAGTACTTGATCTTGTCGAAGCGCTCTTCACTCACCAACTCTTCAGTCTCGCCAGGAGCCAGGTCCCGTCCGTAGATGATGGCATCGATGAGACGGTCGGGATAGCTCTTGAGATTCCCGCACCCTTTAACTCTTCCGATGCGCTTAAATCCCAGTGCATCCCAAATCTTACACGACGCCACATTGGTCTCGTACACAAGGTTGAAGACGCTATAGGTGTACCCTAGCCGCGGCGCCCAGTCGATATATGTCTCACCCATCAAGCGGCCAGCACCACGGTTACGAGACGCGTCGGTGACGAGAAAGCCGCCGTTACAGACATGGCTACTCCGCCCAGGATAATTAGGTCTGATATAGAAGCTACCCAGACACTCCTTGGCCCAGTCCTTGCCGTCGAGCAGGTGGTCGGCGCTCTCAATGCTCCCCAGCAGCATGACGGCGCCAAAGTTCTGGAACCAAAAGTCGGCGAAGCCATCGGCGGTAAAGGGGTCCATCAGGGGGTACGTGTCGCCGCCCTCGATCTCCTTGTTGATCTGGGCGCACAGGTACACGACCAGCGACACGGGGATCTGATGGCGCGATGCAAAGGGCACGATGGTGGCCACGGTCTGGCGGTCCCTCAGCGTGACCTGGCGAGGCACAATGTCCGGCGGCAGAATCGGGTTGTTCGGGTCCGGGAACGGTGGCTGGCCGGAGACCCGATGGATTGTGGGGCTGGCCGGGTCATCGACGGCGGCCGGCATCGTTTTGGGCTGAGCCGGATGATTTGCGATGGGCAGAAAGGACTAGTAGCGTGTGCGTGTAAAGCTCGGAAAGGGGGGGCGTGAGAGAAAGGAAAACCGTTGGTCAACACAAGATGCTCTGTGCATATTTGATAATCAGCCACAAGGCCCGCTTAAACACTGCACGGGATGCTTGGATGACGGGACGAGGCGAGACGAGCGTCTGCTTGAGGGAATCGCAGCCGTTCACCACCATGGGGGTACGTCATCTCAAGCAAGGGGACATTGTTGAGTAGCTGCAGTGTCAGACTGAAAGGGAAGAAGGGGAAATTGAAAGGCAATGGGGGCTAATTGGGGCATAGCTCGAAAAGACCAATTGGAAGGGGGAAAGATGGAGAGAAAAGACAACTTACCATGGGTCAAAAAAAAAAAAAAAAGGAAAAAAAAAAGAAGAAGAAGAAGAAGAAAGGCACCGCCCAGAATTGGAAACAATCCGAAAAATATTTTTCCCCTTGCAGCAAAAATGTAAAGAGATAAAAATAAAAATAAAAAAGAACAGAAATTCCCCCAAGTAAACCAACCAAAAAAGCCAGAGCCCCTACCGGCTGCAGGCGATAGAGAGAGAAAAAGCGCCTAAGAAGTTTTTTCTTTTCTTTTTTTTTCTCCCTCTCTTCTGTACAGCCAGCCCCAGCGCAGTTGCAGCGCGCAAAAATAGAACAATGGAACCAAAATTAGAAAGGAAAAAAAAATCCAGGGTCGCCCTCCAAACTTTTTCTTTCGCGTTCCCGCTCTCTCTCCCCCCAAAAAAATATTTTTGGTTTTCTAGGCGGCTCGATTCATTAATGCAACCCAGTTTTGGTGCGTCTGAATTGGCTGGCGCTGCTGCTGCTGCTGCTGCTGCTGCTGCTCCTGTTTGAGCTCACTGGCTGCTGGTGTGCTGATGGTGCTGTGCTGTGCTGAAAAGTTCGTCGTGCGACGTTCTGCTCGGGGAGGCGGAAGCTTTGCAGGGTGTGACCTTCTTTCTGCGTGTGTGTGTCGGCGGCTAAAAAAGGTATCGGAAGTACCTTATCTTTAAGGTAATTTCTGTCGGAACGAAGGTTTCTCCGCCAGGGTTGGCTAGTGCTGGCCGAACCTCCAGGTTAAGCTCGCGATGCCTTGACAGCGGCGTTTTTGTTGCAAATTTGAGAAGGAAATAGAAATAAAAGAAAGAAGGAAATAAATGACAAGGGATGCAGAGAATTGGTTTGAAATGAACAAAATTAAGGTGGAAACATTCATCTCGTTTGCTTCATGCACATACATATACATGTCGTTCTATTATACAATTGTTTTTTAAATCCCTCTCTCTTTCCCTCCCCTGTTCCCCCCTTTTATACATCCGTCTAATATCAATTGAACATTGTATTTTATACACTTCCCCGGACTGCCGACTCAATCTCGGCAGCATTTTCCTTCAAGCTCTTCAGCTGCGCTTCGATGCTACCCAAGCTCGCACCCAATGTCGCCTCTACGGGTGCTGCTGCCTGCTCTGTTGACGCTTTTGCTTCACCCGCAACGGTCTCTCCCATCAGGTTCACCAATTCATCTTCGGTGACGTCCTCTTGCTGCTCGCCCAGGTATTGCGACCTCAACAGCTTCATCTCCTCGTCCGTGAATCCTTGGACGTTGGCTTGCATCCTGCCCATGACTTCCTTTCTCTTGATAACGGCAGCCGCCATTTCTTTTCTCATGTGGCGGCTGAGCTCAGGGGAGGTACTCCATGAGATTTCGCCGCTATTGGCGTGCTGAAGTCGTCGCTTCTGACCAGCCTCTCCGGCACGACCAAGCACTCCAGCAACCAAAGCCATAGAACGAAGACTAAGAAAGAGTTAGCAATTGTGAAAATGATAACAACGAACTTGGCAGGGGTTCAACTAACCTGTCGTCATTGGCGGGAATCGTGTATGTGACCCATGAAGGATCAGTGTTTGTGTCAATAACTCCAATTGTGGGAATGTTCTTCAGACCACACTCGTACAACAGCGTGTAATTCTCCAACGGGTTGAGGCAAACTACCAAGTCTGGCAACAGCGGTCTCGCCGTGCCCTTGAACATGTCGAATCCATCAAGCTCCTTGTCTAGATGATCTACCACCTTCATGCTCTGGGTCCTAAGAATAACGTCTCGGTTCGTAATGGCGCCAGGGGTCCACTTTGTGAACAGGTGATAGGCACCTGCCAGCTCGGACGCCTTTGTGACAATCTCCATCTGGCCCTTGCGGGTACCGACAAATAGAATAATGCCGCCACGGTAAGCTACCTCCTCCACCACTCGGGCCGCCCGTCGAAGATGCGCTGCTGTCGTTTCCAAAGAAATGATGTGAATTCCCTGTCGCACACCATATATGTATCGCGAATTCGCCGGGTTCCATAGTGAGGTGTTGTGTCCCATGTGTGTCTGCGACGCCATCAATAGTTCCAGCGTGACGTCCTCCGGCCGAGGAGGGTTGCTAATGATTTCCGTAGGGACATAGCGCTTCTCCAGGGTTGAGCCAAGGTTCCTCGTGTTCTTCTGGATGCGCTGAAATTCGGCATACTGCTGAGAGGGGGTCAGATTCTGCTTGCCCCTCTGGTGTGATTTTGTCCATGTGGTTCCGTGGTGCTGCTGCGAGGAGTTGGCTCCAAGGGTCATGATGACTTCTTCGACAATCTTCTGCTTCTTCTTCGATGAAGATACCATCTTGGGAGCGACGGCGGCAGCTTGCGGGGCCGGCCATGCCTGGGCCGGTCCATTGGAGGTTGAGCTTGAGGTTGTCGCCGTCTTTACTTCGGTCGACAGTTGTCGCAGAACAGTTCTCGGCAGGGGAGACGCCAATGCGCGACGGCCTTTATCTGATGAGCATCCTCCGACTATACATACAGATCTTCAATTGACTTACCATGCCGCACAGCGGCGCTCTGGACATTCATGGCGGCTTTGATTGCGCTCCTACTACCGTCCAACTTGGTCGCCTAGGTCCAAAATTTGGTATCACGCCGGTATGGATGGGGTGTCTACGGCGATGCATATTTTCCGGTTCCGCCAAATCAAGTCGCTAGAAAGCTGAGCTGCTAACACTTTGTGCTCTGCACTAAAATGACCCCGCAGCCATAAGGGTTCCCATAAATTGCCAGCACAAAGTTACCCCACGTCGGAAGTGGCTTGTGATAGACACGCCATTTTGCATGCCACTACAGTAACAGGCCTAATCTCGCATGTAGACGCAGCAATGCGCAACTTGACATGCCGAGTATAAACTGGTTTTCAACTGGGAAGCTGCAAAATAATACCTACTAAAGCATCTGCCATAGGGAAACTTTTTTTTAAAAAAACAAAAAAACAAATAGATATTTGATAGATACCTTGGATCATGATACCATGATATCGAATTACAAGTAAACAAGTCGAATAAAAAAAGCCTTAAATCTATGACGATTTGTCTGTGCTTGAGAAATCTACAGTTACCAATGCCAACCAACTTTTTCTTCGTAAGGTCATTATGAAAAAACGCCACACAAAAGGGATGCATTGCTTTCTTTACCGGCTAGTCGCTCTAGCAATAGTAAACACACCGACTATAACCACCGCAAGAGTGATGATGGCTCCGGGCAGTAACAGGTCGTTGGGTACGCCAGCAATAAGCTGCTCCTGTTGAACAACCGTCCTCGTCCTCCGCGATCGGCGGATGGGTCGTTCTTCCTCCTCTTCTGATTCCTCTTCCTCGCTCTCTGAATCTTCCTCCTCATACGCTCTCCGTCGCTCACGAAGACCAGCAGATGATGAGGCTGGGGTTGGGAGTGTCTCCAATGAAGGCGCTGAAGGCTGCTTCTCAGAGTCATGCACAAAGAGGTCGACCTTTTCCAAAAGTGCTTGGCGGGCGAGGAGAATGGCCTCTAGGAGGTCATTGTCGGTGGTGATGGACACGGTATCACCCTCGTTGTCCATGTAGCTGAGAGCAAACCCAGCGCCATCGATTCTGCCATCCAAAACATCCGGCATGCCTCCAATGCTATCAATTTCATTTCCTAGCTTGGATGCGACGGCATGCACAAATGATTCTATACCCTGCGCTGCAACGACTTGTAGCCGGTGGACACGTCCCGAAGGCGCTTTGAACTTAAAGGCAAACGGAATATCGCCAGGTGTCATGTCCGGAGCGATCGACCGAGGAGGTGAGTCCAATCCGACATGCGACGCAGAGTCGTTGGGAGCGACGCTGTCTCCGAGGCGGTTCGCCTCAGGCGACATCATACGAGACCCGAGGTGAGCGTGGTGATGGCTGTGGCTGCCATCGCCAGACACCATCGACTCCGTCTCGTGGTCGATAGAGAGCCAAAACTTATTCCATGCCGGGCCTTCACCACTGTCACTAGACATGGTGTTGATTTGCTCCAGTGTGGCATAAGTCAGCTTGAGCACATCAACCATTCCCACAATCTCACCGCCATCGTTCATGACGGGAAGGTTGAGATAATGGCCATCTGAAATATGATTGTTAGGCACATATTTGACCATGATTTTTTTGCTTTTACGGCATACGAAAATGAGATCGCCATAAAGCTGAGATGAGAGCAATGAAGATGGGGAAGAAGGGAAAACAGAAATTAGAGGTGCTTACCATGCATCTTCCGTAAGGCTGCCTGAATGGTCATGTCCATTGGGGCAAAATCGGGGTGAGGGGTCATGACACGCACGACGCTGCAATTGGCCGGGTCCAGTCCTGGAGCAATGACACGAAGAACAACGTCCTTGCTAGTAAAAATGCCCGTAATGGCCCCCTGGTCCTGCACGAGTACAGCAGTGGTGTGGTTTTCCTTCATCATGGCCGCAGCCTCTTTGACCGAGGTCCGGACGCTGACCGTGGTCGGCGGAATGCCGTTCAACACGGTTTCAAGTGTGGGCCCAGACATTTTTGATCGAAGAGCCTCCACATACTGGATGATCTGCTGCGGCTGGCTGGCACCCAATTCGGACTGCACGCCCTCCAAGGCGTCGTAGAGCTTTCTCGAGGATGAGTATGCGCGCTCCAGCTTCTCCATGGCGTCGTAGAAGCACTTGGTGATATCCAACACACCCGAGATATCCTGGTTCTCGTCCATGACGGGCAGGTGGCGGAAGCCCTTGCGAACCATCAGGTCCAGCGCATCGGTTGCGCTTGTGTCGGTCCTGGCACAAAGAGGGTTCTTGGTCATGATTTCAGCAATGGTGACATTGGCAGCTTTGAGTCCAGCCCCGACCACACGGAACGCAAGATCTTTGGCGGTAAAGATACCAGCAATCCGGTCCTCGTCATCAGTAACCAGGACGCAGTCCTCCCTTTTCGCAGCCATCAGCTGAGCAGCCTCGGAGACAGTCGTGGCAGGCTTGATCTGGAGCGCCTGGCTCGGTTTCAGGGCAAGCACAGTCCCGGGAGGGGCTCTGCGAATCTGTCGTGACCGGCCCGTGAGAGTCTTCTTCTTGGAGAGGTCGTTCTCCATTTTCCTGCGAATCGCCTACATATGCGCACGTTAGCCATAAGAAGCGCTCAAGGTCATCGCAACTGAGGGGTGATGTATAGTTTCCCCCCCGGAGCTCTCCACTTGACTCAAGACAAGCTAAGGGGGCAGAGAATAGCTGCAGTAAACAAATATCAACAACGTACCTCATCGCGCTTAGATTGCTTCTGTCTGCTTGCGCTGAGACTGGCAGAACTGGGTTCAGCGGGCTGCTGCTGAGCGTCTAGCACAGGCCGAGGGATGCCGGATGTCGCGACAGTCGAGGCAGCAGCAGCATTGTTGAACGGCGTGGTGCTTCGTGGCTGATTCCGGTTCGGATTGTTCCCTCGGGAGGCGTTTACCGTCGACATAGCTGCGATTAGCGACACGCGGGCGTCGAGAATTAATGGCCGAAAGATGCGTCGTCGAGCAAGGGAAAAAAAATCAGAGACGGACTTCAATTCTTCAAAACCAGTTTTCCGGAGTCAGCCAGAAATGGCAGCCAATGACAGTGGAGGAGGGATTTTCAAGGGTGACGAAATGAAGTCGAAAGGTCGGTCACCAGATATTAAGCCCTGGCCAGGTCCCCCCGGCACTTTTTTTTTTTCTCGCCCGCCGAGCCGACGAACGCTTTGGTTGGCGCAGCGATGGCATTGGCCAGCGGGCAGCTTACAGGCGGCTTATAGGCACCTGAGCACAGTGAAGAGGCCAGCTGGAACCCGAAAACACCCATCGTGGGCCGCTGAAAAAGAAGAAAAAAAAGCGCAAGTCGACCTAGTGCTGCAGGTGCTAAACATCTAGCGGCACGGATTCAAGAGATTTGACGGTAGGGTTCCATTAATTAATAAACGAGTAGTATCTGCAAATTTCGAATGAGGCTGCATTGAAAGAGTCAGTACTCCGTACAGCAGTTCTAGTCTGAAGTAGTGCATGAATGCAGCGGCTTGCACGGTGCTTCGTACCGGATAGAGTGTAGCTGCCAAACATGATCTTCAAAGAGCGTTAGAGTGTCTTAACTTTTATAAGTCACATGCTTATTTTGGTGTCTAGGGGATCAAGGGATCTCGTAGCCCAAGGCAATAAATCATCTGATACTACCAGTCGATATCTACTTTGTTTATTTTTGCGAGCCTACTCCCTAGGTAGTATGTTGTTCATTACCTAAGGTAATTACAACCTAGGCATCCTGTCTCTAAGTCTTAAGCATTTTTATCGAAGGCCAGCTCTTAGGACCAACTTCAACGGCTCTCTTTCGACACCTGGCACCACTTACAGCTAAGAACTGCTTGAAACTGTATCTATTCCCATCTAATCTTCCCGGACCACTTTCAAGATCTTGCCGGTTCGAGTAATATTCTAACTACCATTCAAAGCCTGTGGAGTCATTGTGTGAATCATCTCTTCTTCTGTGCCAGCGACATGGGCAAGCTGTGAAGCTAGACCTAGCATAAACCCAGGATACTCCATTTTTTTCATGTACATAGATGTAGGTGTGGCCTGCAGCCCGATATGCAGCAACATGGGAGTCATCAATGCTCTAGCAGTAGCAGCAGTAGCATTTCTCCATACCCTCTGCACTCCGGACGTTGGGAGCAGTGCTAGCCCATTCCCATGCCTTGGTTCGTCGTCCGGGTAAGGCTCCAACGTGGGCAAGCGGGGAAAGGCCCTTGGCTCTCAAGCAGCTACCGGCTTACTAGTAGGCTGGAATGCATCGTATCATCATGATCTCGCATGTGCAGTAGTTGGTCCAGTCAATCGACGAGGAGCCGGCAGTGGCTCAACGATGGCGTGTTCCAGCCAGCCACTTGCTCCCGTCCCGCCCGAGTGTTTTGCCGTTTTGATGTTGTTGATATGTATCAATTAACGCCTACTGGTAGGTTAGTTGTCCACATGGGTGCTAAGATAGCCGCTGCGTCGTCTTAGTGGCTCTCTAGATGATAACAATGGAATATTTACATCTTCTGCTACGACGCAGGCCCTCCTCTAAGCTTGGCTATGATTTATTATTGGTGATTATCAAACGCTGAGCGAGATTGGCAGGCCAGTAATTTCCGCGTTCGGCAGATTTCGTGACGTCGATAAATATTACTATTTAAAGCAGTAGCGCTTAGTAGCGACTCTTATTATGAGCAGGCCAATCCGCGTTGCCATGGTGCACGTCAGCTGCTATCCTGTCATGAGGGCCAGAAACAATAAGCCCTTTTAATTTAGTAGGGAAACATGAAGTACGGGGTACATGTCAAGTGTGTACTAGCATTGCTCCGTAACAAACAAAATCTCTTCACTCGGGTAGCATTGGGCGCGTAGCAAAAGTGTTCGCAGATGTCTCGAATACTTGTATGCCCAAGGGATGCATGCATTTGGAAAAGCTAGTAAGATATCGTCCTCGACGTGAAACATGGCTTTCCTTCACTCTCTCTCTTGCCAAGGGAATCAAGCACCATTATCATAGACGCTGGCATGCTAGAATTATGCTCCAGCATCACATACACTGCATTTTGTATACCATATTAAGCACTTCATAAAGAGTAATGCCTTCTCATGTACGATGTTCATAGGGTAGGCGAGATATATGCCCGGCTCCGCATGTTTGGCGGCATGCGCCTGGGAGGAGGCCAGTAGCAGGCGGACAACTCATCCGTCCTCATGGGCAACGCCCAATTGCGGATCGCTCCGTGCTCTAAATCAACACCGCATCGCCACAAGCCCTCTTTGTTCCTGGACTTGTCTCAGTACATATTACCGGGCTGTTTTAAGCTGCTACTTCAGGTGCGATAGGCGCGGGCTAATGGTGGAGACGTCTGCGCTGGCCGTTGCCGTGGCGACCACGTCCTATCCCATACATGAGCTCCTGGGAACCATTACTGCAGCTCAGCTGGCCCTTGAACTTGGACTCAGAATCCATTCATTCTTCACCACTTCACCGTTTATCACTAGAGCATCTTGCTTTTGGTATTATGTTTGATGAAATGCGACCGCAAGCCGAGCCGAGCCTCTCAGCTACTGGTACAACCTGTCCAAGCGCCTTTCCAAGCAACAAGCCATTGAACGCTATACCCATGCAGACGTCGCACTATATGAACATGAACAATATGGAGTATGAATCCGCTAAGTTACCAAGGCGTGCTGATAGTGTTACTGCTGATGATTGGATGCTTCACCAAATGACAAAGACAGACAGGCCGCAGATGAGACCGATAGTCGACAGCGGATATGCTGCTCAGTCGTCGCAGCCTCAGTTCGATCACAACTACGGCGGGCCGAATTCTCCTGTCGACCGCCCTAATCGTCATCGTCGTACCGAGTCAGCAGCCAGCATTGCTAGCGCGGCTAGCATCGCAGATATCAATATCGAAGAGACGCGAACCGACACTGGCGTCTCTGGAGAGGAGATTGCACAGTTCATCCAGGGACCAGAGACGACAGATGGCAAATGGACTTGTCTGTTTGAAGATTGCGGAAAGCAGTTTGGTCGCAAAGAGAACATCAAGTCCCACATTCAAACTCACCTGAATGATCGCCAATATCAATGCCCTGCTTGCATGAAGTGCTTTGTTCGACAGCACGATCTCAAGAGACACGCCAAGATTCACACCGGCATTAAGCCGTACCCTTGCGACTGCGGTAACAAGTTTGCGCGACATGACGCTCTCACAAGGCACCGTCAACGAGGCATGTGTGTTGGTGCCTTTGACGGGATTGTGAGGAAGAATGTGAAGCGCGGGCGACCCAAGAAGAACCGCCCGGAGATGGATGCGCGACTTGAAAAATCCACAAAGACAAGGAAGAAGAACATGTCTATCAGCTCCATCTCTTCATTTTCTGGATACTCGGATTATTCTGCTATTAATTCTCCCAACTACGAACTCGACGTGCTAAACGAGGTGCTGGATATGGGAATCGAGGGTGAATCAGAGCCACTACGCTCACTTTCATCAGCGCCAATGCCCAGCATGCCCAATCCGACGGTCAGCAACATTGTCACGTCTCCTTCAGAAGCCAGTGTACACTCATATGTGTCCCCGGAAGCAATTATGGAGAGGACTTCACATCCTTCTTCCCCCAGCAAGAGCTCGCCTAGCCAATACAACACACCACCACCAGGCCTCTCTCAATCATCATCATCGCCGCCATCTACACATTTCTTCGAATTGGATCCCGCTAATTCAACAGCGGCTGACGATGTCAACTACTCCGCCGGTGGTATGATGATGAACCTGGCATCGATGGGTGGACCTTTGCCCCTGAGCATTAGCGAACAGGAGGAAGATCTGCTCCGCCAGTTTACCAACGACGATAGCTTCATACCACTGGATCGCGACCCGAGCTTGATGATGATGCCCAAATTCGACGAGTTCAACGGCGTAGCCGTCAGCATGCTCAACGACAACGGCTACTACTTCTGATGAAAATACCCGATGTGTCCGAGAACTTAATTACGCCATGCTTTATTCTGAACTTGTCTTATACTTGTCGAGTCGACCTTTACGATGACGCCTTAATTTGGAACCGGATCTAATGATCAGGATAATGTTTCTTTCTTCCTTGGGTTACCGGGGTTTCTGTTTTTTTTCACATCTCCTTGGCCATTATCGTTGTGTAAACTTCACAGCCCGCCATGTTGGAAATTTGGTGTCAATTCAATTGTACAATACGGGGAAGGAACGGGATTGGGGATTAAAATGGGAATGTTTTTCTTTGTTTGTGTTTGGATATGCAGTGATGCTACAACGCGTTGATGTGTTTGGAAACGAGGCTTCTCTACGGGGAATCCGCCACCGGCCCCTTTTGGTTTTTTTTACGGAGTTGGGAAGAAGATACTTCCCGAGTACGCTAGAGTACGAATGAGAGCTTGGATGTTTATTGGAGTGTTATAATTGCATCTTGTGTATCTGTTCCTTGTGATGTCCCTGTGCTGATAATCTTTGTCGTTGTTGCTCCATCTCATGATTGGGCGCTATTATCAAACTTTCGAGCCTGTAGCTTGTAAAATACTGCTGATGAGATAGCTAAGCTGTTCCTTTGCCAGATGTTGAGTTGAAGGGTTTGTGGCTGTTTCTGAGCATATGATTAGACCATTGTGTTACAGTCAAATGTAATAAATTTATTAAATGCCCATTTGCTTGTTTTACTACGTGTTCCTCTTTCATTTTGACAAGCCGTCCTTTTCCCTAAATCCAAATTATTTTCGATCTTCCGAGGGAAATTATTGCGGAAGCCAAGCTTTCCTCCTCTCCCAAGTAGGTGATTATTTGATACATGCATCTACGGGCCTCAGAGCACATCTTGGGAGCATGTACCGCTTGTGTAGGTAGGTACATAGTAGTAAAATCGGTAAAGAGAGTATCCTGTTCTATGCATAGGTACCTTAGGTAGGTACCTTACTGTAGGTATTAGTGATCTGCTATTTTCTACTTCTCTAGTGCCTTCTGGCTTTTGCTATGTCGTGCTATTGCTTTCCAATTTCTACTACTTCCTGCTACCTCCTTCTAGTATTAAAAGTATATATATAGGTAGGTAGTAATAATATCTTATACACTTATAATTTATTTTCTTCTATGATTTTCTATTGAATTCGAGATGCAGGATAGCCTATTTGAGACGCTGAATGGCCGTTTTCTATTAGAATGATAGATACCTTTCTCCATATCCGCCGGTTGAATCGGATGCTCATCCTGATGCCCAGTGTTATTGCGCTTGATAACGAATGTCGTATCTCAACTTCGCTTTGATCTGTCAGTTGTGAGGTCTTGGCGCATCAGCTGGAGTCCGCTCTGAGCATTCTCATTGATAGAGTTGATAGAAGTGTATTGCTTCAGTGTTCGCCTAAAATCGAGCTCTCACTTCCCTGTTATGGATGTAGTATTGTAGGACGTATATCGTGTTCTTCATATTTTGTCCACTTTGGCCTTTTGCCAGCTCTATACTGTTTGAAAGGATCAAAAGATCATTGATGAATGTGTCGGCTGGACTTTTGGAAGACTACAAGACAGGGCGGCAAGAAATAGAAATAGTATATCTAAATTATATCTAAATGGTAGGAAATAGAGATATAGTAACTAACTGTCTTAAGATATATGATAACTTAGCACTGGGAGTTTCTGTTTCAGACCTTGTCGGGAACGAAAATCTGCATTCCTCATCATTCTCTATGGTGCTTTGCAAGATAAAAGACGCTACCAGTGCCGCAGTACTAAGATGGGATGACCATGTATTCTTGGCGGGGGAAGGAGTATGATGAAGAGCCAATTCAATTGATCACCTTGAACATTGAAAAGAATATATCTGTATTTTTAGTGCCAATTTATCATTCTATAAAAAATTATGTAGTAACTGCTCTTCTTCAGCTTCACACCCCCTATCAACCAGGCATTTATGGCACGCTTGAATAAACAGTGGATAGTGGTGGATTGGCTTGCTAATATCTGCCACTTTCCCCCCACACCGCCTTTGCCCAGCAAGGCAGAAAAAAGTACCCAGCCCACCACACTCATTGCGGGTCGCTGCCAGGCAGAGGGAAGCTTGTCGAAACCACGATACTGCCACCAACACGCAGCCCACGAGATTTATAATCGACCGGCGAATTCACAGCGATCGATATGTCTGCGGCACAACTTCTCAACCCCAAGGCTGAGTCCCGAGTGCGTTTCTTATCCGTCTGTCGCACGTGAGCTGCTGGAGTCTAACTGTTTGGCAGAGGAGGGGTGAAGCTCTAAAGGTCAACATCAGCGCTGGTGAGGGCCTGCAAGATGTTCTCAAGTCAAACCTCGGACCCCGAGGCACGATAAAAATGTAAGGCATATGACTTCATCTAGAGTGTTTGATCAGTGCTAACTGCCTTGTAGGCTTGTCGATGGCGCCGGACAGGTAACGCGAAGCCCAATTTCTACCCCTCAATGACAAGACCCCCTATTCCTAACAACCGACCCTCTCGAACAGATCAAGCTTACCAAGGATGGAAACGTTCTCCTGAGAGAAATGCAAATTCAAAACCCGACTGCTGTTATGATTGCTCGAGCGGCGACTGCACAGGACGATATTTGTGGAGATGGCACAACCTCTGTGGTGCTGTTGGTGGGAGAGCTGTTGAAGCAGGCAGACCGATACATCTCTGAAGGACTCCACCCACGCATCATCACCGATGGTTTTGAGATTGCCAAGGCTGAGGCTTTGAAGGTAACTAAAAGATGATTGCGATTATCAATTTGGGAGAGCGTCTCGTCTGACTGTTACTAGTTCCTGGACTCCTTCAAACTGGCTAAGGAGGTTGACCGCGAACTGTTGCTCAACGTTGCCCGAACATCCCTTGCGACGAAGCTGAACTCAACATTAGCCGCGAAGCTTACCCCCGACATCGTCGATGCGGTGCTGGCCATTTACCAGGCCCCTGCTAAGCCCGACTTGCACATGGTGGAGATTATGAAGATGCAGCACCGCACTGCTTCAGACACGCAACTCATCCGAGGATTGGCCTTGGACCACGGTGCCAGACATCCTGATATGCCCAAGAGACTGGAAAACTGCCACATCTTGACGATGAACGTGAGCTTGGAGTACGAGAAGACTGAGATCAACTCTGGCTTCTTCTACTCAAGCGCTGAGCAGCGAGACAAGCTTGTTGAGAGTGAGCGTCGATTCATTGATGCTAAGCTCAAGAAGATTGTCGACCTGAAGAAGCAGGTGTGTGGTGATGACGGAAAGCAGAGCTTTGTCATTATCAACCAGAAGGGTATCGACCCTCTCTCCCTAGACGTCCTGGCTAAGAACGGCATTCTGGCTCTGCGAAGAGCAAAGAGAAGAAACATGGAGAGACTTCAACTCATCTGCGGCGGTATTGCTCAGAACAGCGTCGAGGACCTAACACCTGACGTTCTCGGCTGGGCTGGCCTTGTTTACGAGCAGGCTCTGGGTGAGGAGAAGTTCACCTTTGTCGAGGAGGTCAAGGACCCCAAGTCTGTCACACTTTTGATCAAGGGACCCAACCAGCACACCATTGCCCAAGTTACGGATGCTGTCCGAGATGGACTGAGAAGTGTCTACAACATGATTGTTGACAAGAGCGTTGTCCCCGGCGCTGGTGCTTTCCAGGTTGCCTGTGCCGCCCACCTAAAGAGTGATGCCTTTGCGAAGACAGTCAAGGGCAAGGCCAAGTGGGGCGTGGAGGCCTTTGCCGATGCTCTTCTCATCATCCCCAAGACCCTGGCCGCCAATGCAGGACACGATGTCCAGGATGCCCGTAAGTTGGCACAAGTCCCAAATCCTTAAATTGAAGCAAAGTACTAACATCATATTCACAGTTGCCGCACTACAAGACGAGTACGCAGAGGGTCAGGTCGTTGGCTTGAACTTGGAGACTGGCGAGCCTATGGATCCCGAGCTGGAGGGTGTATTTGATTCATTCAGGGTTTTGAGGAATTGCATTGCTTCAAGCTCAGGTATCGCGTCCAACCTGCTACTTTGCGACGAGCTGTTGAAGGCTCGACAGATGGGTAGGGCCAAGGGCCCAGGTCCGGGAATGGATGGCCCTGAGGATCACATGTAATGACTCTATTGTTTAGATTTATGGTAGACAAAAATCATCCCGGATCAGGTTAAAAAATATCTAGGCACTGCCATTTTTATTAATACTGGATTTTAATATAGCTGAAGTCTTATGTCTCTTCTCACGACGCCATTGAAATGCCTAGGTCATAGTCTATTACTATTAGAAAGAACGTGGAAGGCTGGCTGGGCGATTTAATGATACTGGCTCGATAAGCCCCGCAATGGTTTTATCTCCCACCTAAAAAAAAAATCTTGACCCCACCATCGTTGAAATACATACTACCACAATCAGAAGCCTCCAGTTTTGCGGGCAGTTTTGCGACAATGGCAGACTACGCTTCCGACTCCTCGGAAGGGGAATTTACAGAGACAAATGTTCTCCTGGGTTATACTTCTAAAGAAGCTGAGGAGGATATTATAAGCAAATTGGGAGGCACTCCAGTAAGTCGCTTTTTCTGTCTTCTATCTTTTGTTACCTCAATAGCTGCACCCAAGCTGTGTTAGATGATATGCTAATTGCATGGGCATTTTAGGATTGGCTCGATGCAGATACACCCCCTTCAGCAGCCCTGGCGCGATGCAAAGTCTGCAAAGACTTGATGGCCTTGTTGCTGCAGCTAAATGGCGAGCTTCCCGAGAAATTCCCTACTCACGAGCGGCGGTTATATGTTTTCGCTTGCCGCAGGGCGACATGTCGGCGGAAGGCTGGTAGTGTTCGCGCTTTGAGAGGAGTGAGGGTTTGGAAAGACAGTGCCGAGACGACAGAAGCGCAGATTGAAGAGAAGAAGCCAGAAAAAAAGAGCGAGCCGGAGGAAAAGAAGAACGATGGACCAGGTCTTGGAGAGTCGCTGTTTGGAGCGAAGCCTCTGGGAGCCTCTGGTGGAAACCCATTTTCCAGCGGCGCAAACCCTTTTGGCTCTGCCGCGAGCAATCCTTTCAGCTCTTCCTCCTCTTCATCCAATCCGTTTTCAAGTCAGCCAGCTAAACCAGCTGCCGCCCCGGCTGAGAAGCCTGCCGCTGCCGCTGCTACAGCCAACCTCTCCAAGACCTTCGCCGAAACCTTGGCGATAAATACCACACCCGCGGGACCGCCACCTCCTTCCGAACCATGGCCCGAAAAGGCTTCGCAGCAAACTCCCTACCAGACACTCTTCCTTGCCGACGCTGACTACGAAACTCTCGACTCTGCGCCCATGAAAATGCCAGCCAATGTCAGCATGGCCGATGCTGATGCCCCGGAGCCCTCTGCTCTTGATCGCGATGCATTTGAATCGGCCATGGACGCTACCTTTCAGAAATTCGCCGATCGGATGGCGCAGAATCCTGAACAGTGTATTCGTTATGAGTTCAGCGGCACGCCGTTGCTGTATTCCAAAACAGATGCGGTTGGCGAGCTGTTGACCAAGCGCACTATGCCTGGATGTCCCAACTGCGGTGGCCGAAGGACGTTCGAAGTGCAGCTGACACCTAATGCCATTACTGAGCTGGAAGAGGACGATCTGAGCTTGGATGGCATGGAGTGGGGGACGATCATTGTTGGCGTGTGCGAAAGGGATTGTTCTCTGAGGCATACCGCCATCGCGGAGGCGGGCTATTTGGAGGAGTGGGCGGGTGTTCAGTGGGAGGAGCTGGCGAAGAATAACTAATGTTGATGGATGATTTTTGCGCGGATAGATAAAAATTTAAGAGGATAGATAAAACCTCAATGAGTTCATGATATCAAAATAAGAGAGAAGTGCGAACAAATGTGATGCCCAAAAAGATAGCCTGTTCTATTCATGGCCGATCTTGTATCGCTTTTTAATTAACAGTTTTTTCCTATTAAACGCCTGAAGTTTTTTAGACCCCCGCACCATGCCATCATGCCAATATTTCATTACGCATCATGGGTCCCGTCGACATATCCATTGCCTCTCTACTCCCTGTATAAGCAGATACTGGTTAATCAACGCCTCTATCTCACATGCCCTACCCCTCTCCTCTCTCCCCGTTTACAGCATTTATACAGTTTCCTCCCAGGACCGTCTAATCACTCTTGCGAACTGATCGACGTTGACATCCTCGCGGATCTCAGACTTCTTAGCCTCATTGTCGGGGTTAGCGGGAATCTTTACGGTGTCCTCCTCATCGATGGTCCAGCCAGCAACCTCGGTGATGAATGTCCGTGTCTTGTCCTCGTTGAAGCCCAGCCATGAGACCATATGTGACAGCTTAATTTCCCGGAAGGCGTGTGAGACAAGTCCGGCGATGCGCTCGCGGACGACATCCTCGAAGCCTGAGACGTCGGCAATCAAGTCGGCGCACAGGTCATCACCGTCCAGATCAGCCCAGAAGTCGGCGTACTGGGCGCCCTGGAGCTGAGAGTTGAGGGATCGAAGCTTGGTGAGGGCCTCGTGGAGTTCGCCAGTGGAGGCGGCGGAGGGGTTGATGAGGTGGAGGGCGAGGGTGAACTGGGACGAGGGGAATTGGGTCATGGCCTTGACGAGGATGTTGGTGACGACCTCGTCCTTCATGCGGTCTGGGTTGAGCTGGTAACTAGGGTGTTTGGCAACTTGAATTAGCATCATAATTTCGAACATGTGCCGAAGAGGAAAACGAGAATAGCAAGGCTCATAATAATAATAATAGGTAATTTGTTTTTTTTTCAGACACCACTAAAGTTGACTTCAAGTGACTGGGCTGTTTAGACCCGCCTCTGGTAATAGGAAACGTTTACAAAAACGGTCATCATATAGATAGCCAATGTAAAAAAAAAAAGTAGAAGAATCCCCAGAAAATGAAAAAGGGGAACATCGCGATCGCAATCAGCCCACTCACAGCTTCAACAGCGTCCGGTTCGCATTGCAGTCGCTGAACTTCTGGTCACATTGCTCCTGGAGATAGGTTTCGAGGGTGCCGACGGCCTCGGGGTTATAGCGCTCGAGGCCGTTGATCACCGTTGTGATGTAGTCGGGTCGGTCTGAGGGGTCTTCGCCGTTCATGTTGGGCTGTTTTTGACTTCCGAGTTGAAATTGAGGGGAGAATGTCCAAGTTCGAGATGGTGGGGCCAAAAGGGAAAGATTTCGCATATGCTGTGGGCGCTGCTTTGTGCGGCACGAAGTTGCCTGAAGGGGCTTAGCGGCAAGAGGTGACGGGGTTCCTGATCTTCCGCACCGTGGGCGGCGAAGCTGGATTCACGATCACGTGCCGGCGTGTTGGACAGCGTCATGGGCGATGAGAGCTACGCGTGAAGGGCATCTTTTAGCCACGATGTGTAAGCGGCTGTGTATGAATCACGCGTTTTATGATCTTTCATGATCGGGAATATTTTTGCAATATTTCTCCATGTTACTGAGCTGCAGTTTTGGTAGCTGAGGGACCTCCCCAGCTGTTCCGAACTACATTAAAGACAGCATGTCGAGTCCGTCGAAGAAGAGGAAGCTCAACAGTGGCAAGAAACAGCCGGCGACCCAGTCAAAGGGGCTGGAATACTTCTTTTCCAAACAGAAACAGCCTGACACCGTAGCCTCATCTGCTGGTGAAGATGGTGCTTCAAGCAGCGCCTCTACCGTACTTACAGACGAAGAACTGGCACGGAAGCTACAGGCAGAATGGAATCAAGAAGTAACAAATGGGATTCCTACTACTCAAAGGGATCAAAATTCGACTGTTAAAGGCCAGGACACTGAGGCCACAACAGAGACGGTGGAGAGTGACACTACGCCTGTTTCTATGAGCCAGCCAGTGCAATCACCAGCTGAAACTACTCCCAAGAAGCAGGATGCTAAGAAGACTCTCTCTTTGCAGTCTACTGGAATGGCTGATGATCTTATAACAGCATCCATCCCTCTTGACGAACCATCGCTCATCTTTGACCCATCAAAATATGTAAAAGAGCTTCAGGAATACTGGGCAGTGGATGGAGGAAATGCGTCCTATGCTCTCCTGACAAGATGCTTCGTTCTTGTCAGTGCAACAACAAGTCGTATCAAAATCGTTGATACCCTTGTAAATTTCCTACGTATATTAATTGAAAGCGACCCTTCCAGTCTTTTACCAGCTGTAAGTTTACAACCAAAAATTGTGGGCGTAATTCTCATGGCGCTCTAGGTCTGGCTTGCTACAAATTCTATATCGCCTCCATATATCTCTATGGAACTTGGCCTAGGGGGCTCTGCCATTTCTAAAGCGCTTCGGCAAGTTTGTGGCCTGGAAAACCGGTCTCTTAAAGCTATATATGATAAATATGGAGATCCTGGTGATGTTGCCTTTGAAGCAAAGAAAAAGCAAAGCTTCACGCTCAGAAAACCGAAACCTCTAACAATAAAGGGGGTTTACCAGTCCTTGGTCAAAATTGCTACTACTCATGGGCAGGGGAGTGGTGAGACGAAACAGCGAATTGTAGATCGACTGCTGCAAGATGCACGAGGAGGCGAAGAGAGCCGGTTTATTGTTCGAACTGTCTCCCAATATGTGTGTATTTCACGTTCAGATTGCTTTGTTAACTCACCACTAATAGTATATAGCTCCGCATTGGCGCTGTCAAAACCACCATGCTGATTGCGTTATCTCGAGCATTCTTGCTATCCAAAGCTCCAGGCTCCCAGTATAGCACCAAGGACGTAACAGAGCTAAGTAAATTAAAGAAGGAAGAATTGGCAGAAGTCTGGAGCAAAGCAACAGAGATTGTCAAAGCAAGTTATGCGCGACACCCGAACTACAACGATCTTGTTCCCGCACTCCTCGAGATTGGGGTTTGTGACGAGCTGCTTCTGCGGTGCGGTTTGAAACTGCACATCCCTCTGCGTCCCATGCTGGGAAGCATAACCAGGGATCTTTCAGAGATGCTCACAAAATTACAGGGGAGAGATTTTGCGTGTGAGTATAAATATGACGGACAGCGCGCACAGGTTCACTGCGATGAAAAAGGCAAGGTCTCAATATTCTCTAGACACCTAGAGCTCATGACGGAAAAGTACCCTGATCTTGTAGAGCTTGTACCCAAGATTAGAGGGGAAGGAATAGATAGCTTCATCATGGAAGGAGAAGTCGTCGCGGTTGATCGAGAAACTGGCGAGCTCAAAAACTTCCAGACGTTGACTAATCGTGCGCGGAAAGATGTTGCGATTGGAGACATTAAGATTGACGTGTGTCTTTTCGCATTTGATCTCATGTATCTCAATGGACAATCTCTTCTAGACCGGCCATTTCGAGAAAGACGAGAGCTTCTTCGATCTCTATTTATTGAGGTGCCGCATCACTTCACATGGGTCAAGAGTTTGGAAGCTACTTCTGGAGACTCGGAAACAGTTCTTGAATTCTTCAAGTCGGCATTAGAAAACAAGTGCGAGGGCATCATGGTAAAAATATTGGATAACATACCTGATCTACCTTACGTGGGGGACGAACCTGAACAACCTTTGGAAGATACGGAAAAGCTGTCATTACCCAAGAGTAAAACAAAAGGGAAAGGGAAAACGAAAAATTCTGCGAAAGGCGATGGCGAAGAAAAAGCAGCCAAATCTCGGCGAAAGCCGCTCTTAGCAACCTATGAACCAGACAAACGACTAGATTCTTGGCTCAAAGTTAAGAAGGATTATAACTCGAGCTTCGACACATTAGACATGATCCCTGTAGCTGGATGGCATGGACAAGGCAGAAAGGCGAAATGGTGGTCTCCCATATTGATGGCGGTTCGTAATGAAGAAAGCGGAACGCTTGAAGTGGTATGCAAGTGCATATCGGGCTTTACAGACAGCTTTTACAAGGCTAACAAGGAGTTCTATGACAATGGAGAAGAAAGCGGCGAGCCAAAGAATATTAAGCTGCAGAAGCCAAGTTATATAGAATATTACGGGCCGAACCCAGATGTGTGGTTTGAGCCGCAGGAGGTTTGGGAAATGGCGTTTGCGGACATTACGCTTAGTCCGGTTTATACTGCAGCTATTGGGCTCGTGAGTGACGAGCGAGGTCTGAGTTTGCGATTTCCGCGATTTCTGAAGAAGAGAGAGGACAAGAGCATCGACGAGGCGAGTACAAATGAGTTTCTGGCCAACTTGTGGAGGAAGCAGGAAGCAAAGGCAGCAGCATCAACGCCAAAGACTGATGCGGCTGAAATGGAAGATGTTCAGGACGGTGATCAGGATGGTGATCTATATGAATGATTTTAAAGATACCAAAATATATGACACACATTATGAATGAGATCACTTGACGAGATTGGTGTAACAGAAAATTGATATTAATCGTTGGCTGTACTGATGCCAGGGTAACTCATTTGCTAGCATTCAGCCTCTGCGCAATCAGACTAAAGACGGCCACAGACCCCATAAACAGAACAGCATGATAAAACTACATATCGGATTAGAAAAGGGCATTGGCTTAATGACTGGTAGTGAGGCACCTACAGCCTTTCTTGAGATGTTCCTCTCTTCATCTTCTGTTCGGGCCTCGATGAATAGCCTCCTGAGGTTGGGAAAGCTTGCCTGCGACATGGATTTGTTTTTTAGCAGACAAAGACTTGGGGATTCATAATTAAAGATTTTAGCGGTGGTATTACCATGTTGGCGGAACAAAAGAGCGAAGAGAGGGTCTCAGCTTAAGAGGTAAGACAAAGAGAGGGAGAGTTGTGGACTAAGGAATTAACTTTATGGCGTCGATGTTCTTGGCCCTGTGTGAGGAAGAGGCCCGTGCACTTGTGATATGGAGTGACCTCTTATTCCGTACTAATGGGTGCTGATGCCATGGTACTGCTTAAATGATTGTGAAATAGTAGGCTCTACATAGATGGAGGATTGTCTAAATTAGTAGATATCTATGAATGAATGATTGCATGATAATGGATGACTAAGTGCCCCAAGCCCATGAAACTCTCAGCTCAGGCATTGCAGGTGGATGTGGATCACGGTTTACTTTGTCTTCATGTTCTTGCATGATCTGAGACTCGCTATGGACTTATTAGTGCCCCGTAAAGGTGGCAAAGAATACCGCCCTACAGTGAGTGAATTCTCAATCTGTTGATGGCACCCGAGTGATGAGCTGCAATATTAAATTTCCCACAAGTAATTCCATCAGGCATCCATTATTATAATGCGTTTTGCCATTTATAGAAGCCCCAAGTCTAGGCATCGAGATAATGTATCTGCACCTTATACGGATAATACTGGCATTAATAGCTGCCCCTGTGGATGACTCAGCGGCTCCCGTAAATCTGGCCCTTCGGCTGGCGCTGATGCAACGTTCGGTGCCGGCTCTAGTGGAGTTTTTGGTTGGCGTAGGGGGAGGCTGTCGCTGAGGCGCTGCAGAAGTACAAGGCCTGGGGCTAGCTCAGTGTCCTGGACTAAGTAATCCCATAAGCTGCAACTCTCAACCCCCTCGACATTGACAATTCCCCGGCGAAGAGGCCACGATACGGAGCCCTGCGACTCGAGGTTCCTCTGGCAGACGCAGCCGGAGTGCCATTAGCCAATCCATCTATTCAGAGCTGCTCCGATCTAGACATCCCCTGCGGATTCCCCCCGAACGTGGGCTCTCAACGCCGACTACAAGAACCATCCTCGTGCCCCTCCACCACCTAAAGCTCCTCGACGATGGCGGTGAATCGCATCCGGGGCGCCTTTGCCGCGCCTCGGAAGGGAGAGACGTTTGAGCTGCGAGCGGGTCTGGTCTCGCAGTATGCTTACGAGCGGAAAGAGTCGATCCAGAAGACCATCATGGCCATGACGCTGGGCAAGGATGTGTCTGCCTTGTTCCCCGACGTCTTGAAGAACATTGCGACTGGCGACCTTGACCAGAAGAAGCTGGTCTATCTATATCTCATGTATGTTTTTCAGATATAGGATCTTTTGACGCTTTTCTCTTCGCTGGCGAATCCATCTTTATGGCGTTCAGTGACATTGCCAAGAACCCTTAACTAAAATATAATGACCCAGGAACTACGCCAAGACGCACCCAGACCTTTGCATTCTCGCCGTTAACACGTTTGTACAAGACTCAGAAGACCCGAATCCACTCGTACGAGCGCTCGCTATCCGCACAATGGGCTGCATCAGGGTGGACAAGATGGTCGATTACATGGAGGAGCCGCTGAGGAAAACGCTAAGGGATGAGTCGCCGTACGTCCGCAAGACTGCGGCCATCTGCGTGGCTAAGCTTTTCGACCTGAACCCAGCCCTGTGCATTGAGAACGGATTCATCGAAGCGCTGCAAGAGATGATTGGTGATCCAAACCCCATGGTGGTCGCAAACTCGGTCCAGGCACTGGCGGAGATCAGCGAGACGGCGCCCGAGACAAGAGCACTGCTGGTCACTCCTCCGATTCTTAAAAAACTACTGATGGCCATGAACGAATGTACCGAATGGGGTAGAATCACCATTTTGACCGTGTTAGCAGACTATATCGCAGCCGACGTCAAGGAGTCGGAGCATATCTGCGAGAGGGTCATTCCACAGTTCCAGCACGTCAACCCTAGTGTGGTCTTGTCTGCTGTCAAGGTCGTTTTTATTCACATGAAGACGATTAATTCTGAGCTTGTGCGGTCATATCTTAAGAAGATGGCACCTCCTCTTGGTATGTTTGTCATCATTGCGAGCTTCTGGCTCCTGGTAGATGCAGTTGTTGCTAACACTGGGGTGTAAAATAGTCACATTGGTTGCATCTGCACCAGAAGTTCAATACGTTGCCCTTAGAAACATTGATCTCCTTCTTCAAGCCAAGCCGGATATTCTAAGCAAAGAGCTGAGAGTCTTCTTCTGCAAATACAACGACCCGCCCTATGTGAAGATGCAGAAGCTGGAAATCATGGTCAGGATAGCAAACGAGAAGAATTACGAGCAGCTTCTTTCCGAGCTGAAAGAGTACGCTCTGGAAGTGGACATGGATTTTGTGCGCCGAGCCATCAAAGCCATCGGCCAAGTGGCTATCAAGATCGAGGATGCCAGTGCCAAATGTGTCCAGGCGCTGGAAGACCTTCTTGCCACCAAAGTCAATTATGTGGTGCAAGAGGTCGTTGTGGTCATCAAAGACATTCTGCGAAAGTATCCCGGCTTTGAGGGTGTGATTCCTTCGGTTTGCGGCTGCATTGACGAGCTAGATGAAGCCAGCGCTCGTGGATCGCTCATCTGGATCGTAGGCGAGTACGCGGAGAAGATTAGCAATGCAGAGGAGATCCTTGACGGCTTTGTCGACACGTTTTTGGAAGAATTTACACAGGTGTGTTTCGGAAAGCATGTACTTGGGCGAACTTTATGGCTAACGAGACTTGTAGACCCAACTGCAGATCTTGACAGCCGTTGTGAAGCTGTTTTTGAAGAAACCAAGTGGAGCGCAGAGCCTGGTCCAAAAAGTCCTGCAAGAGGCAACGACTAACAACGATAACCCCGATATCCGTGACAGGGCATATGTCTACTGGCGATTGCTGTCAGGAGATTTGGAGGTTGCCAAGGTAAGGAGACATGTATCTACTTGTTGAAAACGTGCATTTGCTGATATTTTCTCCAAGAACATTGTATTGTCACAAAAACCAACCATTTCCACGACAATGACAAGCTTGCCAGCTACGCTTCTAGAGCAACTCTTGTCAGAGCTATCGACTCTTGCATCAGTATACCACAAGCCTCCCGAATCCTTCGTTGGCAAGGGCCGGTTCGGCGCGGACGAAATCCAGAGGGCAGCTATTCAGGAACAGCGCCAGAACGCCGCGGAGAACCCCATCGCCGCCTCTGTTGCCGCCAATGGATCTGGCTCCGTCACGCAGAGCAACATGGAAAACCTGCTCGATATCGACTTTGATGGTGCGGCTCCGGCCTCTCAGGAGCAAGCAAGTGCAACAGGAACCCCGGACCGGGTGTCCAGCCCAGCCACGGGCGGTATGGCTGACATGATGAGTATGTTTGACGCGCCTGCCTCAGCTGGTGGCTCTGGTGCAGCACCGGCTGCTCCTACAGGTGGTTTGAACGATTTAATGAACGGATTCGAGGGGCTCAACTTTGGAGGTGCGAACACAAGCGAGCCACTACCGGCGGCAATGCAGCTACACAATGCACACGGCGGTTCTGAGCCTAAGAAGGATAGCGATGATCTTTTGGGTCTGTTGTAGATGCACCGAGCCTCTTTTTTTTCTTTCACATGTACGAGCAAGGAGTGGACAAAAGGAGAAGAAGAGAAAAGGAAAGGGTATCACGGGAGATGTCGAGGCGGAGTAGGGGAGAGGCCTTTTGGCTGTTGGGAATATAGTTAATAAGTGATCAATATTTGATGACTCTGACTTTGATATATAAGCTATAAAGATATTTTTTGAGTTATTACACTCTATATAGTTCTTTTGGTATTCTTTGACGTGGTAAGACTAGTTCCATGTTGTATGATATCCAACCAAGCCCTGACGCATCGACTCTGCTGTCGTGATCTCTTCCAGGGTGCTTTCTCTTTGGGGCGCCTCTTTCTGGGGTATGTACATGTTTGCGCCCATATCATCCCATATCCATCCTCTCTCGCCAGACCAGAGACTCAGTGTCATACGTCTTTGTTCCGCATCGAATATTTCTTCATTTCCATCAACCTCTCTTCTTTTTTCACTGTGTAGTCCCCTCAACATGTCCCCCCACCGTGCCATCCAACGACGGCGCCGCAGTATCCTTCTCCTTATCCCACTCCTCCGGCGTCTGGCACTTCGCCGTCCAGGCGTGGATGGCGGCGATCTCCTCCTTGAGGGCCGTGTTGACGAGGCGGTGCCGCTTGAGGGACTTTAGGTCTTGGAACTGGGGGGAGACGATGAGGGAGGTGAAGGCTTGGCCACAGCCACCTGTTCGCGTGGTTAGTATTGAATAGGGTTATTATAACTTGAAGGGAGTCGTATGTTTTTTTGGGGAGATGGAGGGGCAAGTTGGGGGGGGGGGATATTTTTGATATGTAATACGGGCTGGCTGGGCGTACCGGACATGTCGGTGACTTCGACGTGGATTGCGCCGAGGCGCTGGGTGATGACCTCGCGGAGGGAGGCTTCTGATATTGAGGCCATGGGGATATATATGGCTGTGTGGGAATAAGAAGAGGAGCTGTGTGAAGAGGAGAGACGCAGCGGCTTCACTTCTAGGCAAAGTAGTAGCGGGTAGCTTTGCGACTATCGGACGAAAGTTAGGCAATTAGAGATCTGATTGATTAGATAATAGATCGTGGGGTGTAAAAGTTGCAATGTTTTGCGTACAGTATTATACGTTGATTGATACGGTATGAGCTCATTAGGAAGAATGTGATTTGCTGGGCGTTTGTGGTGGGGGAGGAAGAAGCTTAGCTGAGCTGAGCTTCGTTTTGATTGCTTGCATCGCCATTTCTATTGGAGGGGCTGGCGGATCTTGATCTAAGACCAATAGCCTAAATATTTACATCTGCATCCTTATCTGCATCTGACATTCCTATTTCTTGGCTCTCTCTTTTCTTCCTCTCTCATATCATCAGTCTCGCAGGACTTGTCATGGTATTGGCAAGACACCTAAACAGAAGTCTATCGTCGGCACTCCGAACATTGTCTCCCCGCCCAGCAGCATCGTCATCGTCATCGCCGCTCGCTTCTCTTCTGATCCCAACCTCGCAGCATCTCGGGCTCACCTTTGCGGCCCGTTCAGTGTCACGACGAACCATTTCCACCACGAGCAAGAAATCAGATAGCAACATCATGTCCGAATACTCCGATGGCGTGGGCGCATGGGGCGCATGGCAGGTTGGGCCGTCCAAGTTTACACAGCAGGTCGTGGACGCCATGAGGACGTTGTACGTTGTCACCAGCATCATCGCCACCTCTCATCTTATAATCAAGAGGAGTTTGTCTAACAGTTGATGGAATAGATATCCTGAGGAGCTTGCTGATCGAACATGGGACAATGTCGGGCTGCTGGTCGACAATTCCGACGACTCGAAGAAGCGACAGCCGACGGTCATGGTGACAAACGACCTCACTTTCCAAGTCGCAGTTGATGCCATTGGCCAGGGAGTCAGCGTCATTGTTAGCTACCGTGTGTTATTCTCCTATTCTCCTATTCTCCTATTCTCCCCCTGTTGATGCCCTATCTTCTTTGATGCATATCCATCGCTCATGCTAACGCGCTCTCTGTGTCTAAAATCCAGATCCCTTCATCTTTTCTGGCCTCAAGTCTATTACGAATAGCGACCCTCAGCAAGCTACACTACTGCAGCTAGTCAAGGCTGGCATTGCAGTCTACTGCCCGCATACCGCCGTTGACGCCGCGCCAAAGGGTCTCAACACATGGCTCGCCGACATCGTTGCAGGCCCTCATAAGAGCACTCGTTCCGTCGCCATTCCCTGCGCCACGGCTCCTGAAACCCATTCTGGGGCCGGATATGGTAGCATAGGGCGGTTTGAGAACGGCGCGTCCGTGTCCCTCGCAGAGATCATCAAGCGATTAGCTCTTAAGCTAGGAGGGCTGAAACACATCATGATTGCTTCTCCCGTTGGCTCTGATATCAAGTCCACCTCAGTGCGTAGTTTTGGTGTCTGTGCTGGAGCCGGATATGACGTTCTCAAGTCTGCAGACGTGGATCTACTCGTCATGGGCGAGACGAGTCATCACTATGCTCTGAGAGCCATTCAACAAGGTAAAACGCTGATCCAAGTGTTCCATACCAACTCAGAGAGAGGGTACCTCCGAGAGGTATTGAAACCGAGCTTGGAGAAACTCCTGAAGGAAGCCGAGCCAGAGGCAGAGGTGGTATTGAGCGAATTTGACTCGGATCCGTTCAAGATACTGGATGTGAGTACCTTGGAGGAGGCCTGAGACCCTCTTCTGTGGTCGCAATATGGACATCTTGATATACGGCGTCAGATAGACTGGGCTTGTTGCATATATACAGGAACGGCCGGGCGGTCATTGCTTCAAGGCAGGTGGCGTATTAGTTTGTAATGGGCCATATCGTCGCCCATCATTTGGCGCTCTCCCTTCAGGTGCCGGTGACCTGTTTCGCGTCAGGGCAACCACTGCATCGCCTTCATCGATGCATGCCTGCACGTCATCTCCGCCTACCCCCTTTTGCTTCCAAGCTTCTAGCAATTTCCTTGGCATGTCCCACTGTCTTCTCGCCTCTTCAAATCTGCCCTCTTTCACCAGTGCCTGTAGTCGCTCTGGTGTTGCTAGCACCTCAATGGCCAATTGTCTCGTCCGTTGGCGTCGCTGTTGTGCTTCCCGTGCCTTGCCCTCGTCTGAATCCGGCGACGGTACTGATTTTCGTAATGATTCTTGTATGGCTGAAGCTTGGCTGTAGATGTGCGCAATGGCTGGATCGAGCGTTATAGCCATAGGATTTAAGGGGTCCATACTAGCTCGCATCTAGAGTTGAAAAAAAAAGGGCGAATAGGTTAGCTACTATACTATAATCTTGTGCCATATCATGCCAATTCCATGCTGTGACGATATTACATACTTTTCGAATCGTCTCCGTTGCAGTGATGAGCTTGCTATAGTTGTCGTACACAAGGGCCTTCTTCTCCGCATCCAATGCCCTAACTTCGCCCAACACTCTCGTATACAGCTTCAACAGCTCCTGCAGAGTGCTCTCCGCAACAACCCTCTGGAGGTATTCATCCAGATTGAAGTCTTCCGCGTCGATTTCGCCAGCAGGAATTTCCGAGTCGGGGACCTCGATGATGCGCGGAGTGGAAGGTGAAGAGGCGGCAGCCGCAGCGGCACGGAGATTGTAGTATTCGCGGAGAGCAGCTCGGTTGTTGGAGCGCTTGGAGCCGGTTACGGGCTGGGATGCGCTGAGGACAGGGGATGTCACGGCAGAGCGGGAAACGTCGGACGAAGGACGGGCGGAAGACGTGGGAGTGCCGGAGGGAGTGCGGCGGAGCGGAGCAGCAGGATTGCGGGAGGAGGCAATGGTAGACATGACGAGGGTTGAAGCTTTGAAGCTTTGAAGCTTTGAAGCCGGTGATGTTGAAGAAAGAGAAGACGAGAGATGAGGCTGGAGGTTTGAAGGTGACAGCACAGCCTCGTAGGGGACCAGGAGAGCGGTAGACAAAATAAGCGAGACTACAGGTCAGCGAGCAGGCAGTAAATAGTAATAGAAATTAAATCTGAGAGAGAAACTTGATGCATCGCAACGGTATATATCTCTACATATATACTCAGTACTCATATATATATACCTATATTTACTTATATATGTCACTCTTTACTACTCTCTTCTATCTTTTAGTAGGTATTCAGACTATGAGATATCACCTTCGCAGTCTCGCTTATTTTGTCCACCGCCTGTCAGCTCACTGGGGCTAGGCGAAGTCTAGAGCACTAAATATAGCGCCCCTGGTCCCCTAACGCTAACGCCTTTACGCCAATTACAGGTGCCTGACCTACCTGTCTCTACGTCATTACGCTGGAAATTTCAAAGCTTCAGATATCGAGCTTCACTCTCAACTTCACATAGAAACAAACAAAAACGCAACAGCATAAAACAGCAATCCAGATGGACCTCGTCCCTCAGCTCCGAAGAGCTATCCACGCTCAATCTCTCCCCTCCCCTTCCCAATCCTTCCTCACGACCCTCACAACCGCCCGCTCGCCTCCTCCACCAATGCCATCTCTCCTCGCAACAGCCAAAGCTCGTCTTCTAGCATCCGACCTGACAAATACCACCAACAGCGCCATCATTGACCCTTCAATACCTGTTTTCCCAGCAAATATCGATGCCGCTACCGTACAGGAGACTAAGCTCACGCAAAACATCCACGTCCAAGTCCTCGATATTGAGAATCTAAGCCTCAGCCGCTGGGAGCAGGTCGAAGAGCTCGAAGCCATTGAGCGCGGAGAGCGTACCCGCGGGAGACAAGTCATCCGTGTGGTTGCTCCTGAAGACGGCGATAACGAGGCGGATTCATCTGCAGGCCAGACTCAAGTGTCTCGTACGGGTGCTGCTGCTGCTACGGCTGCTACTGCTTCCTCTGGGGGAGCAAACGCTGTACATAGATTGGTGCTGCAGGATAGACAGGGCAAACGAGTCTTTGCAGTGGAATTAAAGCGTATAAATGGGATCGGCATCGGGAAGACACACATAGGAGAGAAGATGTTGCTGAAGACTGGGGCCGTCGTGGCGAGGGGGACGGTGCTTCTAACGCCGGAAACGTGCACATTACTAGGAGGGAAGATTGATGCGTGGCATGAGACGTGGATAGGAGGAAGACTGGCGAGGCTGAAGGAGAGCGTGGGAGCTGACCGGCCGCGATGAAGGGCAAAGATGGATCTGGGAGCTGAATCGTTTTGTGATACCCCCTCCTTTTCATATACATTTACTAGTATTTTCTTTGTGGAATAAAAGGTCCAATACGGTAAGTACTACATGGATATTTTGTAGAGCCGTACAGATTCCTTCTCCTTTATGTGCCTGTGACTAATCGTTCCTTCACATATATGGCCATGATGCTCGTCACCATCTTTCTAATCCGGCTATCATATGCCCTCAACGCCAGCTTCCAAAGCATTCCACCCAGACACCTCCCACGGCGCCAAAAACGCCGCTCTCTGCGCATCCGCTACTCTACCCGTGCACGAGTACGCCTTTGCCAAATCCTGCGCTTCCAGTGTTCCCCGCGGTGGAATGCCCCTCGCAGCAACCTTCAACGACACCTGAGCTGCGTAGTCACCATTTTCGCCCGTAGCCTCAGCGAGAGAAGACCAGCCATGCGGGAGATAAGGGTAGAGCATGATGTCTGTCTGGACTTGTGAGATCATGTCTTGCTCTGTCTTTCCCTCTCCGAGAGAGGCCACAGCTCGCAAAACTTCACCGATGTGTGACTGTTCTGTGGCAGTGACCTTGTCGTTCGTTCGAAGGCCTTGGAGCTCTTCCACCACAGCTTCTAAACTTGCTTCGTCCTTATCTAGCAGTGCAATGACTCCCAAGAGCAGCACGCTTTGCACATGGTCAGGATACTTTTCAATGACTTCGAAAAGGGCGCCGCGAGCCTTCTCTTTTGCATCTTCTGTGCCCTGCGCCCACAATACCTGGGCCAGCAGGCAAGTCGCATCAGGATTGTTGTCGGACTCTTCCAAAGCTGACTCGAAACACTTCTCTGCCTCACCATACATCTTCAGATAGTATTGTGCCAATCCAACAGTCAGGTGCGCTGACAACCTAGCCTTTTTGCGCTGTTCACTCGTCAACTCATTCTCATTCTCGTCGCCGCTTAACCCTAGGGCCATTTCTCCGCACTCAGCGGCCTGCTCATAAGATCCAGAGGCGAGGTATGCGCGCGCAAGATCGATCCTGGCCAGTGTAAATCTTGCAAGGTCATCGGCAGACTCTGTTTTTTCGTAGTCGGCTTCAAGCTTTGCGCATATCTTCTCAAGAGTCTCGACCGCGCGAGAGCTTTCACCCGTGCGCTCCTGCAAAAGGGTACCAAGATGTAGAAACACCAAATCGTCAGGGCGTAGACTCTGGACTTGATTAACAGCAAAGAGAGGTTGAATAAGCGATGCCACATTCAGATTGAGCGGTGCCGTCAATACATGGTCAAACAGCGAAGATGAATAGTGACGGCGAGCAGGCAGCGACGACGATTCTGAAATTTCCATGGCGTGCGTAAAAAGACCTCTAGCCTCCTTGGCTTCACCGCACAAAAGTGCAACAAATGCTTGGCCTAGCCATGCATGCGCATAATCCGGGTCATTAGACTGAGCTCTTGTAAAATTCTCATTAGCATGCTTGAAATCTCCTGATAGCAGCGCCAAAGTCCCAAGGTTGGTCCACGCCACGGGACTACGCTCATTCAAATGTAGGCTTCGAACAAAAGCATGCTGTGATATTTCCGCGTTAATATCACTTGTCACTACTCCCAGGGCATTCCAGAAGTCTGCATTACTGGCTTCCAGCTCAATCGAGCGCTTGAACGCTCTAACAGCAGTCCTGATGTATTGGTTTGGCTTTTTTCGTAGATGTGACGGCAGGCAAGTGTGAGCCCGATACTCCGCCCATCCAAGGTTATAGTAGGCCACAGCTTGTGCGTGGATATCGTTAGCCGAAACGTGGATGGCTTGCTTGTAGCTCAAAATAGTTGCGTGTAGGCATATCGCAATCTCAGGACCAAAGTGGTCGTCTGTTGCGACCTTTTTGTAAACGATATCGGTGCCAACTTTGTCAACATTGGCCAAGACATCAAAGGCTTCCTGTGGCCGCGACTCCAGCAAAGACTTGACGGAATCGATAGGAAAGTCCATCGTGCGGCTCTGGACCAAAGTAAATATAGAACAAGCCTCGGCGATGCTCTTCCAGAAATTGAAAGTGTCCAATACGCTGCCGCTTTTTTCTGTAGCAAAGTTGACGACATCTATAGCAAGATGAACCGCCTTTCCAAATAGGCCCTTATCCACACTCGTAATAGCATTGTCTACCATGGTTTGCATGAGTGCAAGAACCACCCCCTCTTCTTCAGCATGCGTTTCTAGGACCGTTTGATACAGTGTAATAGCCTCATCATACTCGCCCAGTTCGCGCTTGATGTTAGCAAGCATATAATTGGTAAACCACGTGTCTCCGGAGACATCTACTTTGGAGTCTTCTTCCAGCTTCTTCGCGTTAAGAATGGCTTTAGTCGCCGCAATGTACCGGCCGGAGCTGTGATAGCTTTCACCAAGGCCAACCCAGGAATGGTAATCATTTGGTGAAATTCTGAGGGCTGCCTGAAACGACACGATTGATTTGTGAAATTCTTGTTTGTTCAGTTCTGCAACACCTAGAGCCGCGAATGGCCAGCTGATTCCCTTCCGCTTCGACCCCGGCGGGGGCTTCACCTTGCCGGAATCGACGATCCGCTGAGCAACCAATTCCACACGATCCCAGTCGCCGTCATCTGCAAAGGAACGCGCCAAGCGTTCAGCCGCCGTCACTTCTGATGATGATAATTCTAAGGCTTTTTGGAAGCATCGTCGTGACCGCTTTTTATCCTTGGCGTAATCACCATAAAAGATGCCTAAGCTGGTATAGGTCGAAGCATGGTTCAAGTTGTTGTTCAAAGCACTCAGCCAGTAGGCATAAGCGCAATCGCCCTTTCTCCGTTTTCGAGCTTGTTTATCAGTATCCAAGTTCCAAATGCACATTCCAATCCGGTATTGTGTATCAGCCAACAGCTCTTTAGCCGTAATGCCTTGTTTTTCAAGGGGCTCCACGCACTCCTGTAGCTCATTTCGAGCTGTTTGCCAGTCTCCCCTGAGAGCTTTGACCCAGGCAGCCTCGGACTTGACACGGAGATTTGCACCATCTCGAGCCAGTGCACGAGTAAGGAAATCAATCGCTTCTTCATACTCTTCCTCCTCCTCGAATATGAGTCCGACGCCAATTAGTGCAGAGGTTGAAGTCTTGTCGCGCTCCAAAATCTTATCAAATAGGCGTTTGGCTTCTTGATGGTGTCTTGGAGACTGGTAGTAGATGAGCGCAGTTGCGAGGCAGATAGAGTAGGCATCTTCTGTGTTTTCATACGCCAAGCCAATCTTCCCCTTCTGTCTATCAAGGAAGGGGATAGCCTTGCGCATCAATTCTACAGCAGTCTCATACTCTCCAGATCGCAGAAAATATTGTGCCACTAATCTGTAGCCAAAGACAGACTCAGAATTTGCAATGCCATCGGTCATCATTAGCAGCCGATCTTCTTCAGTTAATGGGATTACAAATGTCGGTACACCGCCATCCTCTTCGTCACTATCTTCAGAGGTTTCTGTCTCGGCAGACGCAGGGTCCTTCGATTCCGTTGCTGCGGGTGCTGCGAAAGGAGAAAAGTCGCTAGTTAGGAATCCAGTGATGATCTTATATAAATCACTCTCCGGAAAGAAGTTGCAGTAGCTCCTTAGAAGATCCACGTCGTAGTCACGAATTTCTTTTTTGTCCTGCCAGTTGATGGCAATCTCCCAAGCCAGCCGGAAGGGATGCTTGATGATGACCATGTCGTTCGCCAGCCCGAGAACTTTCTCATGCTCCTCAGTCTTTGCTGGCCCCGCAGGTAATACAGCAACACGGTCATGACAGTATTGGATCAATTTTTCCTCATAGCTCCTCCTCAAATCATCATCAGTCGTCCAGTTAATGAGTTGCCGGTAAATATGTTCCAATTTGCTTTGGCCATAGATCTCGCGCTTCACTTCTAGGGTGACTTCACTCAATTTCGCGCCCAGCCTAGTCCGCCGTTCTCCAATGAGCGTATTGATACGCTTTTTCTCAAATGTCTCAATGATGTGAACAATGCTTTCATATGTCTTGGCAGGATGAGGGAAGCGACCCTCCAGTATCGAATAGAGGGGGCTCTCGGGAAGTCTAATCCACAGGGCATCGGCATACTGTAGCTGATCGCCGTGAACTCGTGCAAAGTCAACGTATTTGTCGACAAGTTCGTGGCACTTGTTTAATTCCTCTGCCTGATGGAAGATTGGGGCCAGATTTACCACTGCATCTTGGTATTCTCGCAGTTTCTTGGCCGACTGCTTCTCGTACAGTTTAATCAGGCCTTGCCAAGCCTGAGCATCCTGAGGGCGCAGCTGAGTTGCTGATCCGTACACGGCTTCGGCCTCATCTGATCTATTCTTCTTATCCAACGCAAAAGCCAAGAAAATATGCCTGGTATAGCAGTTAGTAAACACGGTGATCAAAAATTCGACATGCAGGAGAACCACTCGTACCCCTGGTAGTTTTTAGGTTCTTTTTTCAAAAACTCTTGAGCCTTTTCAATAACATCATCAAACTTTTGCTGGCGGACTGCATCGTTGATGGCTTTCAGAGCCGCCTTGCTTGCCATAATGCCTGACGTCTTTAGGAAATGACCAGGGTCGAAATCAACATGCACAAGGGCGGTTAGAAGGCAGAGGGAAGCAAAGCGCGAATTCTAGCAGCAAAATGTTTGCATCGCATGGCAGATCTTGTCTCTACCTTGTCAAAATCCTCAAATCAAGACTCTCATGCCCAAAGCTTTAGTGAATGAATGTCTGGCGTTGAATGAAGTTGCTTGCACGTAGCTGCAGCTAGTAAAGTGGGAAGCGAGGAGCATCATCAGCTCTTGCGAGCACTGTGCTTACTTAGCCGAAGATTCGCCGGCCCTGCCTACCAAGGCGCTTCTCATCCCATCTTCCATGCAATTAATTGTTTCCAGTAGACATAAACACAGCCATGACTCGTCTTCTGATTGTAACAGTCTTTATTATTGCGATTTAGCTCACGCACGTATCAAACTTACCCGGCAATTTAGCAGTAAGCGAATTCAGGATGAAAGATATCTGCCGTTTAATGATACCTAGCTCACAAATTCCACTAGGCTTCTGATCTATATTAAGCTGCCACACTAGCGATTCTACGTTTTGAGCAATGCTACTTGTATGTGCATTTGGTGCGGACTAATGGTACTACTGGATATTGGGATCTGGAATTTTATGTCATTCTTGAGCTCATTTTTCTTATTAGACATTTTCCAAGATTAAATCAAGTTCTAGCCTAAGATCTAACTACAGAAATTGATTGTTGTCCGTGCTTTCATGTGCTGCAACAAGTGGGCTACAGCAAACTCTCTACAGCAAACAGTGAGGTGCTTCCCTCGTGATCACAAGGCGCAATGGACGCCTTACCAACTCATTTATTGACTTTTATTCCTTGTCAACTTGCAAACAGAAATCCGGGGGTTGTGGGGAGCTGCCAAAGAGGATGAAGCATCAAGAGCTGCCTGTTGGGACAGCTATCACGCATAACAGGCACAATATGTATTCTGAACTATGCACGGACGCTTAAATAGGATCAGATTTCATCCAAGCTCGAATCCTTGTCCAGCCAACAAAGCTTGGCACCAGTCCCATCTCAAAGCGCAAGCGCCACAGCCTCGTTTTTGTGTCTTCTTAGGTAAAGATTTACTTCAATGGAAAGCTACGTCGAGCTAGAAACATGGGATTGTTCCACAACCTAACCAAGGGGGCAGTTCATTATCTCTGTTTTACTGGTGCCCTCCTTTGTGTTCAAGCCTTATAATCCTTCTCGACTCTATATATAGTACTATGAACGCTTAGTATTTCAGCCGAACAAGGACGTCCGCATGCCTTGTGGCGTTTGTATAGTTAAGACTTGACTAGCCAACAAAGCAAACATGAAGGATGTAGTTTGCCTTGATAGGCTGGATTGGGCGTATAAGACGGCGATGGCTGGAGCAAGGTGACATTGCATGTAGGAATGTGAAATGTATGAGGTGCCCGGTCTTCTAGATGTCTCGTGCGTCTGTACTGCTGCTGTGATTCTTACCCACTAGAATAATTAACCTTTCTTTTTCTGATTCTTATTTTATCAGAAGCATCATTCATCGTTACCTTTTCTGACAGTAGGTGTAATTGACTATTCTGCCGTTTGTGATGGCTTCATCTGGTCGAAATACACGCGCGTCGACTCACAATGAAGGACGGTTTTCAGTTCAAATCCGTGGCAGACGCGCAAATGGCAACGCCATTATCGAAAATCCTCTAGGTATGACTATCTAGGGCATCGATTTTATTTAGATAATTGCTAACGAAAATAGCCCATCTCACGGACGAAGAGCTGCAAAAGGACGTCCGGTCCTTTGTCGAGAACCACATACCGTCCATCGCCTACGAGGATCTCCTGCGTGCTGCTCGAGTTGCGAAAGACATACGTTTATATGATGAAGTTGCGAGAAAAGAGGGCTATCATGCCGAATCGGATCTCCTAGTACAATTGACTACAGATGAGAAGCGTGCTTTGCGTCGCGAAAGGGATATTCCCTTTAGTGAGAAGGGCATGCGAATTGTCATTATCACAGTTTCCATTGCCGCCTTGTTACAAGGTAGATTCATCTCTCGACCAACTCTCCTTCCATCTCTAATATCATATTTTCGTAACAGGCTTCGTGCAATCGTCTTTTAACGGCGCTTCGCTATATAAAGAAGAATTAGGTCTCCAAAAAGAATCGGGTCTCCCTGAGAACACCACCCACGACAGTTCCGAAGATTGGAAACTCGGAGCCACCAACGCAGCACCCTTCTTTGTTGCGGCATTTATCGGTTGCCCTCTTGCTCTGCCGATTAATTACTGGTTTGGCAGACGTGGAGGCATTTGCGCTGCCGCCCTGTTGATATTCGCAAGCTCTTTGGCAGCGGCTTTCGCAAAGACTTGGTATCATCTGCTCGGGATCAGAACCCTTAATGGTATCGGTAGGTCTGCCTAAAGCCAACTTTTTTTGTACTCACACTCTGAATATTTATTTAGGCATGGGAATCAAGGCCGTCAGTACGCCAATTCTAGCTGGAGAGACTGCTGTTGGATTCTGGCGTGGCTCTGCCATCTTATTGTGGCAATTATGGTACACGATATATATCAATTCCTTATATAATTCATTGGCTAATTTACCATCAAAGGGTCGCATTTGGCATCATGCTTGGCTTTGCTTTCAATCTCATCTTCACAAGGGCTCAAACGAACGCGACAACATTAGCTCTTATCAACGCAGCACCCATGGTACCAGCCTTGTTGCTGCTAATTATCACCATGTTCTTTTGTCCAGAGTCTCCCCGATACCATCTTACAAGAGGCCCTAACTATAACGTCAAAAAGGCATTTATAAGTATGGTGAAGCTTCGAAATACAGAAGTTTGTAGTGCCTTTGCTCCCGCGAAGTACAAGTCACAAATAGCTAACATGGGTTCATAGCTGCAAGCACTGCGGGACATGTACCTTGTGTACAAGTCGCTCGAAAACGAATCTATGGGCTTGGGTAATCTGGATGCTCATGCCTTTCGATCTCCAGGATTTTTTTGGGTCATTCGAGATTTCTTCAGACAGTATGCACAGCTTACTAGCAGAGACGTTTGTATAATGCTGTAATCTCTACTGCGACGGTGAACCTAGCCCAGCAGCTTTGTGGAAGTAAGACAATCCTACAAGATGAACTTCAAAATTTTCAAGCTCTAACTCTGCTACAGTTAATGTTCTTGCTTTCTATTCGGGTAAATCCCAGGTTATGTAGAAAAGTATTCATTTCAATGCTCACAAAATCCAGGATATCTCTTCAGCGGCGCCGGCGATGGCAGCGATCACTCGAAGATTGTATCGATGGCATATAGTCTTGGTTTTGGTAAATATATGCCCTTTTATTCATTGGTCTCTTATGCCGCAGTTTATAAATCTAACAGCTTAACCGATAGGGGCAATTAACTTTCTGTTTGCCTTACCGGCAGTGAGAAGTGTCGACACGCTGGGCAGACGCACCTGGCTTTTGGCAACACTACCTTTCATGGCGGTATTTATGCTCGCTGCAGCTTTATCATTCAATATTGAATCTAAGGAAACCAGAATCGGAATTGCTGCCTTATTCCTATTTAGTACGTATACAATTCGCCAATCGTTCACTGGAATTCAATCTAACTCCCAGATAGTTTTTGCTGCTGTATATTCTCCAGGTTTAGGGCCTATACCTTTTACCCTTGCATCTGAAAGTTTTCCCCTGTCTCATAGAGAAGCGGTAAGTTACCATTATCAAAGCACCACTGTATCCGGCTAACAATTTTGCGTCTCAGGGGACTTCTTGGGCGATTGCGGTCAATTTAGGCTTTGCTGGTCTCTTGTCCATCGGTTTCCCAAGGTAAGTTGGAGGTATTTGCCTAATCATAGATTTCATTAAGCTAATCTTTGCAAAGTGTTAAAACAGGTCTTACGGATGCTGGAGCACTAGGGCTCTTCTCAGCCCTCAACATTGTTGCTTTTGTCATGGTCTTCTTGTTTGTTGAAGAGACAAAGCGACGCACCCTTGAAGAACTAGACCACATCTTCGCCGTCTCTAAGAGGAAGTTTATGCGTTTCCAGCTATTCGACTATCTCCCGTGGCTAATCCGATATCATCTTTTTGGAAGCCCAAGACCTCGACCAGAGCTCTATGAGAATATGATATGGGGCCCAGCAGAGGGCGAAGATTTGGCGCCATTCCGAGCTGCCGATTTCATTGGAAGGGACCCCGAGCCAGCAGCCCCAGAGCCAGTGGAATTGGCTAACAGTAACACATTTGATTTTCCTCTGATAGAGAGACGAGCCAAAGCAGGCGATTATGATATGATGGCAACAAACAACGCTGGTCCTGTGAGTCCCCGGTTTTAGGTGGATGAACGAGGAGAATGAGGCGATGAAGAGACGACTTGTTAGCTCTGCTGGATTTCTGATGTTTGTTTTGCTATTTATAATGAGAAAGGATGAGATGGAAATAAGTAATAGTTGATTTAAGAAATCCTACCTAGTAAATACAAAGTACTAGAGGCCCAAGTAATACTCATATGGTAAATGTCACGCTGAATTAGATATATACAAGTACGTTTTAGTTATCAAACGCCGCAGACTACCCCATCAACCATAAGATATTGCATGATTCAAGTAAAAATCAGAATTGAGTTTGGCGTTCGTATTCGCAATCGTCATTGCGCGTCTTCGCCACCGCCCGGATCTGCCGAATTGGGAAGCTAGATCGGGTTTCCTTGTCCGCTGTGGAGAATTCCAGCGCTATGCCTTTTTGCACCACCTGTGGCGACTGTGAGACCGCTATCTGTTAGTGGAGTCTGATGCTGGAACTCTGACATGCTCAGGCTCTAAAAAGCGAGACTGCAACAAACCATCTTCTGTCATCCTTTCCAGCCTTTCCAGCCTTTCGTCCTTTTTCCTTTCGGATAGAATCCATATCTTATCGTCGCTATTGAGGAGTAGATTCAATTCTACTGCTCTGCATTGCCTGGTGGCGAGAACCATGGCTTCCTTTCGTCTGACAATTGAAGATGGCCAATTTCGTGATGGCCAAGGCCGACAGGTTGTTCTTCGCGGCATCAATGTGGCTGGAGATACCAAACTGCCCAGCAAACCCAACCAGCCCTCTCACATCGGCGATGACTTCTTCGACGGCGACAATGTGACGTTTCACGAGCGGCCATTCACCAAACAAGATGCCCCAATGCACTTTGCGAGGATCAAGCGGTTCGGCTTCAATACGATCCGATATCTGTTTACCTGGGAGGGAATTGAGGCGGCCGGGCCGGGGATATACGATGAAGAATACATCCAGCACACCATTGAGATCCTGAGAATCGCCAAATTCTATGGCTTCTATGTTTTCATGGATCCGCACCAGGACGTCTGGTCCAGGTTTACCGGCGGCGCTGGGGCCCCCATGTGGACAATTTATGCCTGTGGGCTGAATCCCCAAAGCTTTGCCGCGACAGAAGCCGCAATTGTTCACAACACCTACCCCGAACCAGACAATTTCCCCAAAATGATCTGGTCTACCAACTATTATCGACTTGCTGCTGGGACAATGTTTACCTTTTTCTTCGCCGGCAAAGACTTCGCTCCGAAATGCATCATCGATGGCGTGAATATACAAGATTACTTGCAGGGTCATTTCGTTAATGCATGTGCTCATCTTGCGAGGCGCATTCATGAGGCTGGGGACCTCGAGAACGAAGTCGTTATTGGGTGGGAGAGCATGAATGAACCAAACAGAGGCATGACTGGCTATGCTGATTTGAGCGTTATTCCCAAAGAGCATCCTCTCAAGAAGGGAACATGCCCAACTATGTGGCAAACCTTCCTCACGGGAATGGGTAGAGCATGTGAGGTCGAGACATGGGATATGGGAGGACTCGGGCCTTATAAGACAGGAACCAAGCTTGTGGATCCGCACGGCGAGTTTGCATGGTTGCCTGAAGATTATGACGATTCAAGATATGGATGGAAGCGCGATGCTGGATGGAAGCTCGGCGAGTGCATTTGGGCGCAACACGGTGTATGGGATATTGCAACAGACACCCTCCTGAAGAAGGATTACTTCGCTAAGAATCCTAAAACTGGAAAGAAAATTGACTATCCAGAATTCACAAATACTTATTTTATCGACTTTTGGAGGAAATACAAGACGGCTTGCCGGAATCATCACAAGGACTGTATTATGTTGATGCAATATCCAACCCTGGAGCTCCCTCCAGAGATCAAGGGTACCGAAGATGATGACCCGAAACTTGTTTTCACTCCTCATTTCTATGACGGCATTACCCTCATGACGAAACATTGGAATAGCAGTTGGAATGTCGATGTCGTCGGTGTCCTGCGAGGCAAATATTGGCATCCTGCTTTCGCTATCAGGGTCGGCGAGACGGCAATTCGAAACTGTCTGAGAGATCAGCTAGCAACTCTTAGACAAGAGGGCATTGATCGGATGGGCAACCACCCTTGCCTGATGACTGAGTTTGGTATTCCGTACGACATGGACGAAAAGAAAGCATACAAGACGGGAGACTACTCGAGCCAATCTGCGGCATTGGACGCTAACTATTTTGCGGCTGAAGGGTCGGGAATGGAAGGATACTGTCTGTGGGTCTATTCCACCACCAATGATCATGAAAGAGGAGATCAATGGAATGGTGAAGATTTATCCATCATTTCGGTGGACGATAAGCTCCCCACTACATCGTCCATACTAAGCGAGCCTGCCTTTGATCAATCAACGACCAGCCTGGTCAAAGCTGGCACTGCTGACGTTACAGCAGAAACTTTGGAAGATGCTGGCATCACTCCGGAAAATCTTCAACTCACACTCACGAATCCATCAATCAGCTCAGCCCCCTCCGATAAAGACCCAGAGTTGACAAATGCTCCGGGTTACCGTGCTGCAGAAGCCTTCATTCGTCCAACACCGACGGCTGTGGCGGGAAAATTACTCTCTTCTGGCTTCGATTTACGTAAATGCACTTTCAACATCAAAGTTTCAGCTGCTCAAGCTGCAGCTGACGATACACCTACTGTTATATTCCTTCCCGAATACCACTTTCCCAAACAGGACAGCGAGGTCACTGTCTCAGCTGGCAGGTGGGAGATCAGCTTTGACAATAGCCAGGGCACACTGCTTCAGCTCTTAAGATGGTGGCATCCGGAAGGAGAACAGACCTTGACTATCAAAGGCTTGGTACGGAAGTACAATGTCCCTGAAGGTACCTCGGAAGATGCAGGCTACTTGGAGCAGTGCCAAGAGGGATACGGCTTGAACACGAGAAGCTGTTGCATTATGTGAAATGATGATATGTAAATGCCCGTGCAGCGAAGAATTTGGAACGCATTGAGTTTTATGACACGTATATATCATCGGCGAGTATTGAGCAGGCCTGCATGATGTGGAGTTTATGGTTGGTTTTGGGATGATCTCAATATTTGTTTGGCCCAGATGCGCACACTTCGGGCAGATATTGCCGGTTTGGGTGTCGGACCTTGACATGAACAGGACGCACATGCATGATCAACATTATCAGACATTCATTCTATGTAACACAGCCATTCTATGTAACACAGCAATATTCTGTTCGTACAGCAGTGCGCTGAGATACAACAGACTAAATATGATAATATCGATTTATGATAAGAGACAGAAGCAAATTCCTTTCGGCTTTAAAGCTACCCAATAGGAACGCTAGTGTATGTAATGAGTGCATGTAAATGAGGCTATCCCCACCGTCATCAGCACCTTGATGGAACAGGCCTCACAACCTTGATGGCCCACGGTTGATCGTCTCTTTGCCACGAATTCGGTAGTATATAACAGAGAATCTCAAAGCTGTTATTTTCAATCTTGAAATTTGCCCGTCTCTTCTTTTTGACCCCTTTCTGGGCTATATTCATTGGAAAAGACATTCACTCTCCTACTTAACTTTTTACCGCAATGGGGCTGCGACGAACAACCAAAGCGAAGAAGAGTAAAGCCAAAGGAGGCTCAAAAAAGGATGTTATAGTGCCAGCCAAACCTGTACCCGTGACGCTCCTGTCTGGCTTCCTAGTGAGTTGTCCTGCCTACATCGCACCAATATGATCTGATTGACCCTAGCTAAATCTCAATTCCTAGGGCTCCGGCAAGACTACGCTGCTACAGCATATTTTGCGAAGCGATCATGGATTTCGTATAGCCATCGTGGTGAATGATATTGGAGCGTAAGTATCGTCATGTCGCCAAACGATGGGAAAAGAAAATACTAAAACTCGTGCAGTATTAATGTCGATGCCTCTCTCATTAAAAATACACATCATCTTACACAGACTGGTGAAAAAATCATTGCGCTGCAAAATGGATGCATCTGCTGTACGCTGAGAGGAGATTTGCTAGAGGAGCTTGTTCGTCTGTCCCAGCTTCAGGAGTTTGACTATATCATCATTGAGAGCAGTGGTATCAGCGAGCCAGAACAGGTTGCTGAGACTTTTGATTCGCGCTTGGCCGAGAAGATGAGTCTCATGACTGAGGGCGAGGGCATGGCCGGCTTGGATGAGAATATGGTTAAAATTTTGAACCAAGTGTAAGCTTGAAATTATTCCCCTCCTCTCTCTCATTGCTACCAAAATGCTAAATGCTGTGCAGAAAGGAAGCTGGAGGACTTGATAGGTTTGCTCGTTTGGATACGACAGTGACGGTCATTGATGCCTTCACTATGCTCAATGACTTTGATACAGCGGATCTATTGTCTTGTAGAAGAGATGATGTTACTCCAGAGGATGAGAGGACGGTGTCGGACCTCATGGTTGACCAGATTGAGTTTGCGGACGTGATTATCTTGAATAAGATCGATATGGTAAGATGTGGAAATGGCAAGAATCTATTGATAGAGTGCTAACGATAACCATCAGATCAACGATAATAAAAAAGCCCAAATACTCGAACTTGTCAAGAAATTAAACCACCGCGCCAAAATCTTGGAATCCAAGTATGGCAGAGTAGATGTCGAAGAGCTAGTGAATACCGGGCTCTTCAATCTCGAAATTGCACAATCTGGATACGGCTGGCTGCAGGATTTACAAGCCATGACTGTTCGCGAGGTACGTTTGTAGCACGCCAATCCCCCTTGTATATAGAGCCTTGGAGAGAAAGACTTACACAGAGATTATTTGTGCTTTAGGTGAATGGGCGGAATGTTGTGACGCCTAAGCCGGAGACGGAAGAGTATAATGTGCAGAGCTTTATTTATACTCGTTACCGGCCGTTTCATCCGAGAAAATTGTACGCTCTGTTGTATGACAAGTTTATCCTACAGATGGAGCACCCTGATGATGATGATGATGAAGACGACAACGATGACGAAGAGGAAGAAGAAGAAGAAGAAGATGATGAAAGAGAGGAAGATGAAACAGGGTCCAATACTGAGGATGCTGAAATGGTAGATTACTACGATATCACAAGCATCAACTCATCTTCAGCAGATATCACTGACCAGGATGCCTCGTCATCTCCCTCTCGCTCTCCCTCAACTCCTGGAACTGCGTCCTCTCTTCACCACGATGACAAAGGCGCCAATACCATGGACCTTGACTCCATGATCATGCCCTCAAACGAAACTATTCTCGCCAACAAACGTGCCCACCCAACTCTTGCCCGGCTCTTCCGCTCTAAAGGCGAGTTCTTCCTCGCCACACGACCGCATCGTGCTGGCGACTGGTCTCAAGCCGGCGCCATGCTTACGCTCACTGGTGGGCGGCAATGGTTTTGCACTTTGCCTGAAGAGGAATACATTACAGGAAGCGATGAAGTCGATGCTCTAGTAAAGCACGACATTGCTAAGGGAGGAGAGTGGGGAGACAGGAGACAGGAGATTGTATTTATAGGAGAGGGATTGAATAATGAGGCCTTGGAAGAAATGTTAGATGCGTGTTTGCTTACGGATAGTGAGTATAAGGAGTGGAAAAGAGTCATGAGAAAAGATGGTGTAGAGGAAGAAGAGGGGAGAGAAATGTTGGAAGAGCTATTTGAAGATGGGTTTCCGGACTGGGCGGGAGAAGGCGAGGAAGAAGGTCATGAAGGACATGATCATTGAAGGCGCGTACACTAAAAGCACTGTGTTACTGAAGAATTTTGTCTATCTGGAATCATTAGTGAAGCTAGTATATAATTGCTTTATAGATCCAATCTAGAGCAGATCGATGCTAGCAAGATTGATTATGGAGACGGAGTCGCGGGTATGTATCGATTATCGATTACTCCAGAGATGGCGACTTCTAGAACGATCTTGGCACGGAGTTGAGGTGAGGCTGGTGACTTCCGCCACTCGCCACAGGCGGCACAAACCACGCACCTTGAGGCTGAGGAATGGCACAAACCACGCAAAGCACAAATAACGCAGAGCTGGGTATATAAGACGGGCGAGTTTCTTTTGAAAAGATTATAATTTTCTTTTCATCATCAAACAAACAAACAAACAACTTAGTCTTCATATTTAAAAAAGCCAATTTGTCCGCAAAGAGGAACGAAATTTTCTACAATTTTAAATCAAGCAATACCTACTTCGTGTATCACTATCCAATATGGCCGGAAATTGCGGATGCTCTTCTAATACTGACTGCAGCTGCGGCTCTAGCTGTAAGTGTCAGCGCATTTGAATCCATGACTTACAGGGCATCTGACTAACTGGAATACTTTCTTCTACAGGCTCTTGCTCAAACTGCTCTCACTAAACGATACTCAATATAAACACTGGACCACTAAATATAAATATACTCAAGAGACATGGAACCAACCTCAGCATCGACCTTATTATTCCCGGTCATTAAATTACAGCTTTGGGATCCACTAGCTAGCACAATGTATTAAAAGATGTACTATCAAAAATCGAATGATTAATCAGACATTGTTCTCCAGCTTTTCTCTGTGCATGCTCTGTGAATATGCTGATACTACTACTATGTATGAGTGAGACTGAGACCTGTATGATGCAGCAGGACCCTCCATGCGTTCTGCAGCCAGAATTTCCCCAGATTTGGCGCCGGCTGTCAGCTATTAGTACCAGTGGACGGACCTCTTATTTGCGGCCGAAAGGGACTGGGGGCCCTGCCAGGTGCAATTTCCAGCACTAAAAGGCTCAACTCCAGGGTTCACGTACCGCCGCTAAATGCTTCCTAAGTTTACGGGGCATCGCAGCCTGCTTGCCTGCCTAGGCTCGGGCAGCTAATATGGAGATGGAGCACTGCAAGGCATTTTGACATCCCCTGTCGGCTGCCCTGTGGAAGCGTCTGATTCCAACGAAGTCAACTCCTAATAATGCCTACTGTATGGATGCGTCTACCTATACCTGCAAGGCCATCCAGGGCACATGTAGGTACTCGGTACCCCTGTTCAATTCACTGGCTTCACCGCAAGTCAGGTACCAGCTACTCTGCGTTCTGGCCCTGCGCGCTTCAGCGGAATGCTGCCCAAGATTTGCATGTGAAATCGATCAGGGCGTCTCACGTGGCCAAGCCGCTGTCATGCTCAGCTACCAACTAGGCCTACTAGGTAGAGAAGAGATCAGAGGCAACGATTGCGGCCTGCTGACCCTTCCCCCTTCTGTGCTTGTATTTGTACTCTGTTCGGGTCCTATTAAGTCCTGCTTTGATCTTTTGCTTTTTCTTTTTCTCTTTCTTTCTTCCCATTTACCGACTATACTGTCGTGTCTGTGTAAATAAATCCCCGTAACAAATCGCAGCTCTGGACACGCAGCCATTCGCGACAACCAATGACGTTTTGGGCTGCCGGGGTGCTCGACCACAGGCGGAGACGACGGAACGCTCAACTGCCTTAGATGGCTGCCATTGTGAGTTTCCTCCCTTGTTGTAATATTTGATTTCCGTCTTCATACTTGGACTGCCAAGCACCTCCAAACCCTTACCTGTTCTTTGTACACGCCCGAGGTCTGGATGCGCCTCCCCTGCGAGGCCTCAATTTCCTGATTCCTGTTTTTTAATTTGCCCTTTTTTTTCTTCTTTCTGGCCTCACGCGACTGCTTTATGCTGTTTGTGACGAGATTGTCTTGATTTTGGTTTATGCTTTCGTGCAAGGCTGCCTATCATTGGATCGACATCCCACACTTTTATAGGGCTCGTTAGGGTGATGTCATGAAGACTCGGCTTAGCTGGCTCGTGTTGCCTTGCGTGTCTATCTCTCGTCAGCTCTCGACGCCACGATTTGCGCGAGCTCAGACCAGATGCCTGGTTGCGTCGTCCAGCCTGCTTGCCATTTCTCTTTGACAATATCGCATGCTGGTGCTTGTGCTTTGCGCGCCTTTTCTTGATGCGCATCTGCTGCGACTTTTGCTAACTTTCGGCCCTCTGCGGCGCACATCGACTCGCAGGATCTTCCGTGGATCTCACAGCTTGGCAGGCCAATGTCTTCGCGCGACGACTCCTCTCTTGGCGCCTCGCCGCCAGCCTTCGACTCGCATACATCTCTCGGCGCTGCTCCTCCTCCGACGTTCGCTGCTTTCTCTCCCGTTACACTCTCGGCGACGACTCCATCCAGGAACAGCCGTCGATCTACCGTCCTGGTCCATCAGAAGAGCCCGTTGCTCTTGGCCACCCCTCCGCAGATCACACGCGCACTCGCTTACAGCCACCCTTTCTTACTCCCACTCAATACCTTTGTTGGGCTTCTAACATGGAGCACTGGAGACCCTTGGCAGAGCTTTCTGCTGCTGTCTGCCTTCTGGGCCGTCGTTCTCTACGGCGATGTGGTGCTCATGCGAGCCGGCCCCATCGTCATCGGCATGGGGCTGATAGCGGGCATGTATGGCCGACGATATAGTCCATTAAGCAGCAGTGGCTGGACCGAGCCGACGCGAGTAACCAAAGATGCTGCTGCCTCCAAAAAAGCCGGAGCCAACGGCGGAAGTCATCTGGAGGAGAGTCCCAATGGGAAGCAGCCTGGCCATGCGAGGGCCAGATCCGAAATTACCAACACCAAACATCAGAAGACATTGGATGAAATCGTCGACACACTTAAGGAGTTTACTGGCAGATGCAACGTCTTGATGGATCCTCTTCTCGAGATGACTGACTTTCTGAGCACACAGCGCACCCCTACCAGCGCAACCACCAAGCCAGCTCTTACAGCCATGTTTATGCGGCTCCTTATTGTGACGCCATTTTGGGTCGCTCTAACCATATCACCGTTGGGAATCATTACGACGAGACGAATCGTGCTACTGGCCGGAACACTTGTTTTGACGTGGCATGCTAGGGTGATGCGGGTTTCGAGAGCTATTATTTGGAGGAGCGCAACTGTTCGAAAGCTTGCCGGGGCCATCACCGGCCTCCGCTTTGAAAGTCCGCCCAAATTAGCCACTGGCAAAGACGGCACAAAAGAAAAGGAATCGCAAATGAGCAAGGCATCGTTTTTGGGATCCTCTACCTTGCAAGTGAACCGTCGTCGAAACGGTGCAGCGAACGGCGGTAAGAGCGCCGGTGTCAAATTCACATTCATCATCTACGAGAATCAGCGGCGGTGGATCGGTCTGGGGTGGACATCTAGTCTTTTTGCATACGAACGGCCTGCGTGGACGGATGAACACAACAATGCAGTGCCTGAAAGGGACGAATTCGAACTTCCCGAAGTCGAGGATGGAAGTCGTATGCGGTGGCGGTGGGTAGAAGGCAGCCGATGGCGTGTAGACGGCGTGCCTGATGAGCAAGGAGCAGTGGATTACGATGGTCCAGAGGGGAAGAGTGGGTGGATATACTACGACAACAAGGTAACCTTCTATTTCTGTTTTAACATTCTGCTTATCTTTTCGCTGGGCTAACATTGACTTTTACAGTGGCAGAATGGACGCCGAGGATTGGATGGTTGGGGCAGATGGACGCGCCGCAGAAAATGGTATCGCGATGCTGAACTGGTGGAGGTGGACGAATCTCAAATCCCTCACGAGCTTGATGCTACAGAATCTGCACCCGCACTTCACACTACGTCCTACAGTACCGCCAACGAAAAGATGCGTGCTGAGCCTGTCATTCCCAAGCCGGATGAAGATCAGGACGAGGTCCCAGATGAGTTGGGCACTAAGATCTCAGATGATGCAATATCACTACATTCGACATCATCGCGGTTCTGGCCAACGTTGAGACGACGTACTACCGACAGGTCTGGGGATAGTCTCCGCCTGGACAGTCAGAAGCAGGAGAAACGGCGAAGTGGTAGCCAGAAACCGAGAAGGACGAGCGATGTGGCCAGTGACATCGCCAGAGAAGACGATACTAGCCGATTAGGCTTTTCAGTCGCCCTTGAGCTGCAAAAGCAAGGCAAAGAGGGCGGCCAATGGGGAATTGGCGACGAAGCACGCATGAGTTTGGAATGAACGGCTTTTGGGATGACGTTTGATTGTCATTGAATTGGGCATTCAATAGACACTTGTCTTTTTAGGGGGGTATTTGTCTCGAGTTCTTTTTTTCATGTAACAACAATACTTGTCGTGGTAGCATGGCTATTAGCGGGTTTACTGGATTTGGCGGGAGTAGCGGACACGGCATCGGGATAAACACCCTTCTATGAAGAATGATGAATTATCTTTTGTACCAAATAGATGTATTATTTCCCTGGAGATTATAAGTCTGGGATTTTGTTTTTTATTTAGGTGATGATGACAGATCAGTGGCAATGAGGCCTGCCAGCTGGCAACCGAATTACAGCTGGCTCAGACTTTTGTCAAATACGGTCTACTCATTCACTACTCAGCTTTCTCTCTTTTAATTTGATAATATTTATGTTTTTCTTAAATTTCTTTTCTTCCGCTTTTGAACAGAACAATTCACTCCCTTACTACTCTTTTGTTTAAAAATTGTGACTGTGACTTTAATCTCCCACTTTCGAGTAAGCATTTCACCATCTTTCAGATTTCATTCGAATAAGAAAAGAAAGAGAGAAGGGGGAAATCAAGAAAATATTCATTTTGAAGACGATGGCTGAACTTTGGGATATCGAAGAAGGATGCTCGAATAGCGTGGCTGAGCATGGGGGAGAGGGGCAGGGAACTCCTAGACCTGGGAATCCTCATTATAGTCGTGGCGATGATGTTTGGGCTTCTATTGGCAAAGCAGAGGGGAAGAAGTTCCAACACCAGTATCACAGTTATCAACACCATCAGAGCTCACCTCATTCAGTTACAATGGCATTGCCTTCTCTTCAATCGTCGTCCTCTCTTCAATCATCGTCCTCGTCATCTCGAACCATAACCCCTCCGGGCAGGAGTCATCCCTCTCAACGCTTGTCTTCCTCTGGGACTGTGCAGATAGTCTCTACAGTAGCACCTTCTGCCACTTCTGCGTCCCGGATTGAAAGCTCTACTTGGTCGCCAGCCTCCAGACCGTCCGGGACCGCCTCTTCGGCAACCATTCCGGCATATTATCACCATAGTCACGAGCAGCAGCGCCATCAGCGTCAGCAGTATATGCAGGGGGATGTGCCACCCGCTGGTAGGGCCGCCTTTTGGTGGATGGGCTCTTCGACTACGGATTTACGCAGCCCTGTTAGGGATGGCGATGGCGAAGAAGATTGCTTGTTGAGTGATACGGCCGGTGGAGAGAGAGAAATGAAGATGCAGAGGGTGCTTCATTTGGTTATGCATGGAGTGGTATTGATGTTGCAGAGCGGAGTTGCGCTGGGAGTGTTGAGTGTGTTTGCGTGGATGGCTTTGTGGAGAGGTGAAGAAGACGACTTTACTGGTAAATCTAGCGGATTGTACGTTTTCTATCTCTTGGCTTTTTCATCTTTGATTTGACGGTTCTGTTAAAAAAGATGCTGACTATTATCTAGGCTACGCGACATGCCTTCTCTAGCAACAGCTTTCGTTCTCATTATCTCCTCAATTACGCTTCTCGTCCACGAAATATACCTTCTCTCCGCAGTTGTGCTACTCTACCTCCAAGCAGTTATTCTTGTGCTAACCACCATTTCTGCAACAACCATGTGGATGAACTGTATCCGAGAAGATAGCAAAGTGCTGAAATGTGCCCTCATCAGCTGCAGCATTCTGTTCTGGGGGGCTTCGGCGTTTGCTTTTTTGAGAGCGGCGGTTGTGTGGAAGGTTACGAAGATTTCTGAAGATCAGGCTGCAAAGATGGCGAGGAGTGTGGATGGAGGGATGCAGGGAGAGAGATATGCAACATTTTAGGGATCTACATCTGGATGATGGGGTTTAGGAAGATATTGGAAGAGTATATGTGGGAAACGGAGTGGCTAGGCTACTTTCAAATACGTTGCATTTCAAATGGAGATCATGACACATGGAAGCTATAGCTACAGAATGATATGCTCTTGCTTGCAGTAAGAGAGTCTGTGGCTTGAATGAAGTTCTCCAGTACGTTTTAACGCTTTATCACCTAGGTAACCAGATCTTGTTGTCAATAGCTTGTGGCTTGGCGAAACTCGCCATATATTGACTCATGCTTTCTACTGGCAAGCTCCAAAGCTAATCTCCGGATTCATGTGGCGTTTAAAATTAAGGAGCCATTCTCATATCAGACTTTACTCAGGAATGAGAGACGGCTACCTAAGTAAGGTTGATAGAAAACGTCTCAGAAATTTACGTGAATGTAGGTGGCGTTGAAGTAGCATTTTATAACGTTGCCTCTGAACCGAGTCTAGAATTATCGAACGTAAACACTTGAATTGCAAGTTTCATGTATCAGGAACTTTGGGATATTTCTAGAGACTCGTTCTAACTTTTAAGAATATGTGGCTTTCCTACACCAGTAACCACATCTATACAATTTTGTTGGCGTTACGCAAATGATATATTGCCTCGTTACCTTAATTGCTGCTACCCTCTCTGCCTTGAGGGGTGCCTCCAGCACTCCCTGGTTCCTCAAGACTGCGTCGGTGGCCTCTCTCATGATCTCAGGAACCACTGCGGCTCGATTGGCGACATGTTTTAACAGATTGGAATCATGGAGTCCCTCTTTTTATGGACCTTCTGAGCAAGGAATCATACCGCCACCAACGAATATGAATCTACATGATTTCTCACACTACCTCTCTTTGAGACTTAGGTAGCCACCGCACCAATCATTTGAGATTTTTCTAGTATCACCATACTCGATTACCATGCTAACTTTTGCGTGGTATTAGCATGAATAGATCGAGTACGTGAATATAGACACCGTCACCCACACAGTTAGTCGTAACCATGGACATAACTAGCCCAATTTGACTTGTGGCTATTAAATAAACTTCGCCGTGGCGGATATATAGACCAGATATATAGTTACAGAACCATATTTCGGAGCTTCACTTGCGTCTGAGGCGGACCCTTGAGACTAAAGGCAACATCAGCGGCTGTTTTGTTTACAACCAGACGCCATCTCTCCACATCTATAAGTAACAGCCTCTACCCTCGATTTCAGCTTTCCTTTCTTTCCCCCATCATCCTTCTTGCAAGTAATAGTTCAGATTTCTATTCCTGTTTACCTACCACGAATAGCTTCTCAACTCTTACCAATTATCTCGGCTTATATCAACAAACATGCCTCATCAAGTATACGCCGATAAACCATCTCCTATGGGATGTTACTATCTCGGGCAAATAAAAGAGAACCCAAAACATGAAGGTATATACTCTGTTTTACAAGATGTCTACCTTGTGCATTTATTTTTAGTCATTAGTTGGACTAATTTGGACGGACAGCACTTATGCGCCCTTATCATACGAGCCATAAGCTCTCCCAGCTTAATAGAATGACAGACTGGGATCAACCTAACGCAAAGATCCGGGATTTTATGAAACTCAATGAGATTGAGGAATTCACAGACCCAGCGCTAGAGCAATCCATCTCGCTCAAAAGCCTAGAAGAGGCCTTGAAGAGTGGCCTCATGGCATTTCGCAAACTCCGTACCGATGTCGTACTTATTGCCCTAAAGGGTACCACGGGCGCCTACGGGCGCCGTATTGCAGAGAACGTGGAAGAGTACAGGAAGCTTTATGCTTTCTTGACCAAATTTGTCGACGACGTATACAACACGGGCGTCAAAGAAGTTCAACTCCAAAGGGAGCTAAAGGAACAACAGAAAGCCATCGAGCCCAAATCAATCGTCTCTCGGCTCAAGAAGATCAAGTCGGCCCTAAAATCTGACAGCGATGATGTTTTTGAAGAACTAGCCAAAGAACGCGACGAGAGGCTTGCCGAACTAGACAACGCCATGGAATTGATGCAAAAGCACTGCGTGCTCATCAACCTGGCACAGGACACCATGGTCTGGGACTCGGAGGCTTTCTTCTGTCGCAAGAGGGTTAAACAGGGAAAGCTGTTTACCAACGGATTCGAGGCCAAGCATTTCACGAAGCTGGCCAACGGCATCTGGTCTGTCGAAATGAAATGGACGGCCGTCACTAAATCCGAGTGGCGACCACGCACCGTCTATGTGGACCGAAGATTCGGTTGCTATGACAAGACGAAGATTAACTGGGCCAAGATGGCTCCAGCTCGCATAGTCTCCGGCCCTGGTGACGTCGAATTCGTCGTAAATGTTCAAGTGAGGGACGAGTTCTTTTACGAGGAGCAGGGAGGAGAGTTTAAAGAGGACATGGGAAGAGTTTGAGATGATTGAGGATACGAAATTATGGGATTATAAGGCTATGAGACGCCTGAATATCATGGGCATGGAAAGCGATGCACTTATGTTGATATCAAGCATCTATCAATTAGAGGGCTTGTTTGTAGCAGGCATTTTTACAAGTTGATTTCAAGTTGCTTTTGGATAGCATACGAATATTAATTGGTTACCTTTTTCCCATTAAATTCTAGTCCTTATAAAATTAAACGTACTTTTCGCCATACAAGGATAAAGAAGCACTTAATATAGTGACCGTAGACTAGCAGATACTAAACATATCTACCATCCTGACATGTAAGAAAATGAATCAACAGCATGATTTATAGAATTCACGTATCGCACATCTTTACATCTTCTAAAACGAATTATCCCATAATTTATGCCGTGGGAAAGGCCAAACACCCAAACGCCACACTCCAATCCATAAGAAAACACATTAACGCAAATTAGGCTCTTTTTAAGCTGATATTCACTCCATCTTTGCAAGTCGTTGCGAGAGCGTAAAGCTCTACCCATTCTTTATCGTCATTTGTTTTCATCGTCTCGAACGTCTGTACCATCCTTGATACTAAGTAGTGGGTTTCCAAGAGGGCAAACTTCTCTGTGTTAATACGTTAGCATCCATCAAGTTTCTAAGAGATATTGAGTTACTTACGGCCAATACAGATTCGTGGTCCGCCGTTAAAAGGCAGGTAGCCCCAGCCTGGTCTTAGACCATTCCACCTTTCAGGTACAAATTCTTCAGGATCAGGTCCAAATACTTGAGCATCTCGATGCATGGCGTAGATGTTATACATGACGAGATTTCCTTTTTTAACAAGAAGAGGCGAGTTGCCGTCTTTACCGCCGCCATATGGTAGGACCGTGTCTTTAGAGGCCTCTCGAGCATTTGTCGGGATTACGGGATGGAGTCGCAAAGCTTCGGTACAGTTAGCTAAACGATACAAATGGTGAATTCGGCGACTTTGGCTTACATTCTTGAACACACCATTTTAGATACTCCATACTATTCAACTGGTTGCTTGTCGCCGGCTCAGTGCCTGCAATTGAAAGAACTTCTCGCCTCAATTTGTCATATATGTGGGGCTTCCTAGCCAGAACAAAGAATAAGTTGCTCAAGAGACAGGCAGTAGTATCTCGACTTGCAACTAGTATGTGTAGGATCTGGTCCCTCAGCTGCTTTCGATCTGATGTCACAACTGCTAAACTTTGTAGAACATTACAGCCAGTGTTTGCAGACTCATGATCCTGCCTTTTGTCCAAAGATTCGCTGATAAAGTCATCAATGTACCGAAACACGCGACTTCGTGCTCTCATTGCCGCGAAATTGAATGAGAATATCTGAAGCGGGCCAAGTTGCATCTTCCTGACAATCTCCGTAGAGCAGATTAAGTAATCGTCTACAAACTGCTTTTCCTTTGCATGGCTCGACGTGCGATCAAGCACATGCGTCGAGTGACCCATGAGAAAGTTTGTCGCAAAGTCCATAGTGAGCCAAAAGAAGAGGGGCTGTAAATCAACCGTTGTCCCATCGAGAGGAATTCTTCCAAGTAGAGCTTGGAAGTGAGCTTCGAGCATGCTGATTAGATCTTCCTTGTTTTGCTTCGCAAAGCAAGGTCGCAAGACCGCCCGAGCATTTGACCACGAGTGTCCATTCAGGGTGAAGATGCCGCTTCCAAGAAGTCCCATCATTGCATTCACTCGAAGACGCGGAAGCTTAAAATCTTCAAATCCAGAAGCTAGAACGTGCTTGATGTTTCGGCTGTCACATGTATAGATGGCTTCCCACGTCCACCTTTTGCATACGTAGGTCGATCCCAGCTGCTGAAACGTCGTGTAAGTGGAATCAAGGTACTTTTCAATAGGATTTTTGAAGAGGCAATCGTAAATGAAGTCAAGTCCAATAAAAGGGTCTTTGACTGGAGCTTTGGATTGGGCATCCTTGCAGCCTCTTGTTCGTGAAACTTGACGATGACGGATTTGATGGTATATATGATGAAGAGTATAAGTAACGAGAAGGAGGAAAAAGCAAAATACTAGATATCGGGTATCAAATAGAGAAGGCATCATTAATAATCTTATAGAAAATGAATTAGAATGTAATTAATTTTGTTATGGCATGTCTTGGTGTGTTAAGATGAAATATCACAGCCCGTATTTTAGAGTCATTTAAAGGAAGCTTATACATCCTCCAGACCAGAAACCGCCCTTGGTACTCTGTTTAGCGATCCACCCAAGCTGCACTTTGATGTCCAGCATACACCGTTTCCCAAGGAAGAAATTTATGGGGAGCACGCGCGCAATGTTGAAAGTACATGGTTCCTAGTATCTAACTATGGACGCAACATCAAGGAAAAGGGGCTAGCTTCAGGCCCTTTCATAGACGTCACAGCACTTCTGGGAAAGGTGTGTTTCACCAATACATGTAGTCAAGTTCTTTACACGCATAGGACCGAATAATATCGATAGTCTTCTCTTCGTGTTCCTGCTCTCTGCTGTGGAACTTCTGGGCGCAGCAGCTAACGATGTATGGAAGCATTTGTTGGCGCGTAGAAGTTCAACTGCTGGCTTGTCATTATAGTCAAGGGTTATAATAATAGAATCCCAAGGCAAAGAGAAATAACGTTTGACACATTTGTGCTCTGTCAGTTAATAAAGTCTTCTGTTGACAGCGCCCCTTTGGGCCCAAATTTGACTTGCTCTTCAAAAATGTTTTCTTTACCGCTAATCCTCTCCGCACTATGCAGTCATACACAACACTCATATCCCCTGCTGCTTCCAACCTCAAGATAGGATAGAAGAGATCCTGACAGCTGTATGTCTCGCAACCGTACAGGATCGTGCTGCTCAGATAGCTCAACGCCGATCGGATAGTGCCCTTGAGCGCCGACATGTGTGGAGGAAGCAGATATCCGGCATAAGCATTTCCTTTCTCCCGAGAAATACCGCGCCGAAGTGGTAGGCTGCAGAGGTCTGGAGCCAATGGGTGTTGGTTCTCCTCGTATGAGCAACGTGAAGATATTACGAGATGCAACCACTCGAGACACGACTTAGAAGAATTGGATCAGAGCTGCGTTTCTCAATGACATAGTACATGTCGTATTCGCACCTCAAGAGTACAACGGCTCGATTCTTAAATTATTTGTCAGAGTGCCTCGCATTTAACCTATTTCCATCACTATCTTTAGCGAACGGCCCAATTTTACCAGAAACAATCATCAGACTCTGTCAAAACTATCGGCCTTGGCCCAATGTTTCTACACCAACGGTCTTTCAGTAAATTGAGAGTCTACAGAGGAACGAGGTGGTGTTCTTCCTTCCTTCCTTTGGTATCGTCTTCTGTGTTATCGTCGCGTTACACTCATGCCATGTGTCGGATGAAGGATTCTCACTGCTCGTATTACTTCTGCTTATCAACCAGTCTTCGCTAATGAGCTGAAATGGCCCCCTCAAATTGCCTAATGTCAACATGGTAGATCCTGGGTGAAGCTGAATCGAGTGAAATGGATTGGATACTAAGCGAACGTTGACTTTGCCTGCGAGAAACGGAGTACGTTATTTACCTCTAGACTTTCATCGTGACTGCAGAGTCTCAGACATTTAAGATGTGTGTAACTTCGGATCAACATTTCATGCTCTGGAGAGCTTATTTTTGTATCGTACGAATCAGCCACGATACATTCAACTACGGCCAGCCCCTTTCCGGATTACCATGGAGATTCATCCATTCGCCGTGTTGGTTCAAGTGTCTTGAATATGTCTACGCTGCTTGCCGGTACTCATATTATGTGCTACCTCATATGAGGATTCTATTCGGCTCGCTGCCAGGGCGAGTGGCGCTGTTCTGGATAAATTATAGGAGAGATGCTTGTCTTTGTATCACAACAGTAATGTCTCAGCCAACATCTGCACGGTGGATCAAATCTGCGTTAGGTTGCCAAGCTAATGAAGAGCATGAAACGGTTTCGTCCGCCTTTGACACACGATCCTTACGGAAAGTTATTTTATGGGATGGATGGCAGTTGCTCAATAGAGAGATTAAAACATAAAGGATAGAACAACAAGCACACCGAATAATTCGAAGTGTATATGATATCCTTACTCTACATCAACACTAGCAATTGGGTTATATATATTGTTAACCCGTCAATATTTACATTAACACTGCGTCATTCTTTACGGCCTAAGCAATTACTTTGTCGAACCTCTCAAGTAAAACGAACTCAAGATGGCATCCCATGAAGACGAAGCCACATCTATCTCTGACACCGCCGTTGCGGAGATCCACGGCAAACCCCTCGCTGATCTAGATCAGCAACTATGGGATATATTCGCAGCGACAGCTTCTGCCCATCCCGACAGAGAAGCAATAGTATCTCTCTGGCAACCCACAGACGTCAACCAATCATCTGGAGATCCCCGCCCGATCGCGCGGTCGGAACGTCTCAGATGGTCGTATGGAAAACTCCGGGACAAAGTTGAGCATGTGGCCGACACTCTGGAGAAGCTGGGAGTTGGTGCTGGCATGCACGTCGCCGCCGTTTTTTGGAATTGTGCAGAATGGGGCCTCTTCTTCTGGGCCTGCGCCAAGATCGGGGCGACATTCATCCCCATTGATCCCCGTGTCACGGATGACTTTGCTTTCATGCTGGAGTCAACCACACCACGGGTACTGGTGGTCCAAGGTGCAGATACTGTGGTGCACCTGACCAAAGAAAATATCAACCTCCCGAATATCATCCTCCGTATCCATTGCGGGAGTGAGTTGGTTGATGGCTGGATAGGCGTCCATGAGCTCCTGGCCCGGGATTTCTCATTTCAGGGGGAACAGTGTCCTGGTGACACAGACGACGATCAAGGACCGCCCCGAGCCAACGGAATCCACGGGAGTGACGGGGACACTCCCGCCCTCATTATCTTCACGAGTGGAACCACAGGGAAACCCAAAGGATGCCCTCACACAAACCGCAACTTGGTGTCGCAGACCAACAACTATGATCCCAATGTCGACACATCGTTCGTTGACCGCTGGCTAGTCCACACCCCTGTGTGCCATGTCTTCGCCATCAACAACGCGCTCCGTGCGTGGCGACACGGCGGTACAGTCGTATTCGCGGCTAAGTCTTTTCACATCGACGCTACGTTAAAGGCCTTGGTTCAGGAGAAGTGTACAGTCATGTCAGCCACCCCAACACTCGTCAAAGCCCTATTGTCTCACAGTTCTTTTCCGAGCCCCCAGGATCTAAACCTATCTATCGTCTCGATTTCTGGGACAATTATTGGACCGGAGCATATGCGTTTGTGCAGAGAGGGGCTTGGTGCTCGGGATGCTATCCAAGCGTATGGAATGAGCGAAGGGGCGCCGATCATAAGCTGGTGGAGACAAGATAAAATGCTTGTAGATGGATATCATCCAGGAGTTGGTAAAGTCCTTTCTGGAGCTGCGGTGCGTGTTTGCCGCCAGGGCAGTCGAGAAGTGCTCTCTCGAATGGAAGTTGGAGAACTTCATATTTCTGGCCCCTCAGTAATACATAATTATTTTGGTGATGTTGAAGATGAAGAAGAAAAATTCTATAATGATAATTCAGGAAGGTGGTTGAGGACAGGGGATCAGGCCATGATTGATAAGAAAGGAGTTGTTTATATCCTTGGGCGGTATAACGATCTGATAATTCGGGGAGGGGAGAATATTAACCCCTGGAAAATTGAGTCTGCCTTATCAGGTATTCCAGGACTTCTCCAGGTAGGCTTTTTTAAACTCGGTATCTTGAGATAGCCCCAGCTAATTCGAAGCATAGGTGTTTGTCGTAGGAGTGCCGGATGACATTGCGGGTCAGGTCCCTGTTGCTGTCGTCAAACTCTCTTCGGAGGTGTCTAGATCAAAGATGAGGGAGAAAGTGAGGTTCTTGGGCCCTCATTATATGCTCGATGCTATATACACGCTTGAAGACTTGGGCCTTGAGAACGTCCCAGCAACTTCTATTGGGAAGCCTAAGAGAGCGATGCTTGCTGATATCGTGGCAAAACAACGGCTTGCCAGCCGAGGTGAAATTTCTGAGATACAAAATAAAGATGAAGTGGTGATATTAGAAAAACGCTTGGGGGAAATATGGGAACAGCTAGTAGGAGTTCGCCCCAAGAAGACAGATGACATCTTCTGCTTAGCTGACAGCATCACATTGCTTCGATACTGCGACACTGTCCTCCGAGTATATGGAAAGCGTCTTTATCTTCAGGATCTGAGCAGATGCAATACAATAAAAACGCAAGCCAAGCTGTTGGTTACCAGGGACTCATCACCAGGAGCGGGAGCTAGAATGGAACCAAAAAGGGATGTTCAAATCCATTCAACAGACGATGATTACAGCTCTTTATCTAGAAAAGAACTGGGATACAACTCTAGCCAGCATTCAATCTCCAAAAATGAGATGGTTGATGTTTCAGCCGCTGCTAGAGACCAGGTAGAGAGATTCGATCTAGATGGATCCGATGTTGAAGATATCATTCCCATAAGAGGCTCCCTGTATCGGACAGTCGTCGGTCAAAGGCCACAGTCATATCGCATTCGCGTTGTTTTTCGAGTTCACGGCGCAGCCATTTCTCATATCTACGATGGGCTATTTAAATGGATAGCAAATCGGCCTCTTCTTCGAACGATCCTCTTGGGCACTCAAGGAATGCTCTATCATATTGTTGTGCGTCACAGTCACCATCTATTTCAAAAGCTGGTGCAGGAGGTCGCTGCAGAAACAGAAAAGGACGCAAAAGATCTTTATGAGAACAGCTCTACGGATAATCGCTCCCCGATGTTCATGTTCAATGCGGCCATCATAAAAGCGACAGAAACGGGCCGATACCTCCTATGCTTGACATACAATCATTCCATAGCTGACGCTTTGACTCTCCTATCTTGGCATCGAGACATTGACCGACTCATACAAAACTGCAACACCGTAATCCCCACGCAAATACCTTACCGACTATTCGCGGATTTGTTTTCAGTGTATCAAGAGAGTCTGCCAGCTCAGCGAGCCATCTCCTTCCACGTTCAGCGATTGCGAGGCATATCCCGCTATAAAAACGCACTGTGGCCCAAACAACGCTCTCCAGGAATGATGATTGCTAGCGATCAAGATTCGTTCTATTTTGCCGAGCGCCAAGCTTCCAGAGAACGTATATGGAATGGAGAGTGGCAGCTGAGAGCAGATGAGTTCAGATTCCCACGCCGCAGCAGGATTGTCCTTCTGCCAGACTTGTCCAAAATGCGCAATTTGTATAATCTGGAACCGGTGCTGTTTACAAAATGTGCCTTGGCGCTATTCAATGTCCTTCAGACAAGGTCATCGGTCGCGCTGTTCAATTCGTGGGAGAGTGCTCGTACGTGGCCGTTTGTCCCCGACTGGATAGCAAACGCTCTTCAGCCAGCCATGAGCATAGATGGCCCAACAGTCGAATGGATCCTAAATATGTTTGAGGTAAACAGTGAAGAGACCCTCGCAGGCTTCTTTCAGCGCATGGTACTTGAAGAAGAGCAGGTCCGTCGCTATGAGCATGTGCCGTGGGAAAGGGTAGTACAGGAGCTTCGAGAAGAAGGCGACGTGGCGACGAATGCGTCGTTCCGACAATCGTTTGTGTGGGATGTAAGTATGGGAGTCGCAGCATCTCGAGGTTTTCGCAGTGATTTTGATACTCTTGAGCCAGTGGCGAAGTATGACTGGCCAGATTGGTGAGTTGATCATTTATCTTATGTTGTAAGTGGATCGATAAAACTAACAGCTGATTGTCAGTGGGCTCTTTTGGAGCGCCTTCATGGTTGACCAAGAGAATCTCTTTTTCATTGCCTCGTGGGATACAGCACAGTTGAACGCGGAAGAAGTAGACGCGTATTGTGACGACTTGGCAGATGTGATGAGAAGGCTTTCAAGCGAGACGAACTGGAACCGAAAAGTAGGAGAGGTGTTTATTTTTGTGATCTGAATAGGTATGCCAGATGTATTGTCACTTTGCCTTCCTCTTATGTCCTGGGAGAAACAGTGGAAATGCTATACACTGCATGCTATTTAATAATAGCATGCTTTCAGGGCTATTTACTATTCATTTGTTGCTTTTATATGTCTACTTATTTCTACTTATATTATTATCTTCTATTTCTAGATACTACGCGATATCTCTTTCGCGGTCCCACATATTTTGTCTACCGTATACCATGTTACGCTGCAGTCAACTCCTCAATAACACGCTCAGTATCTCATGGTCAATCAGATTGTCAAACTTAATATAAATAGTGATTATCCATTATCTGCTACATCTTTAATAAGATTATCGCACTAACGATAGTAAATGAACAGCGTCTCAGCAGCGACTTGGAGAATATGTGGGGTTACAGCAAACTACGGTTCCCTATAAGTGCGATTTCAACTCTATTCCAGTACCTCAGAAGGATATCTAGCATACATGAAAGAGAAGTTCAGTCGCTTAGTTAAAAGATTAAGCTCTGTTATTACTATCGCGAGCGTGCCAAAATAGAGAGCGAAGCCAGTCTCACACCAGTGGTTGAACATGAGGAAGAAGACACTAGGGAATCAACAGATGAGAACTGTTATGGAGCGTTTCCTATGTACGCATAATGTACACGCTCATATATATCAGGCTAAACGGTTATACTACCAAGCTGCTTCAAGTGAGTCGGTGAATCGTGGCTGAATTAGACTCATTGGTGGTGAATGTAAAAACGTTATCTTCTTTAGGTGATCAATCCATGACACCCCACAAAGGGAAATGTTTTTCAATCTCAGTCAGCTTGTCAACAAGCTTGAAACGACTACTCTAAAATTGGCTAGTGAACGTCTGTCGGGCTTATATTCGTGATTGAGTCACACCCGCACTCCTTCGTCTCCGTGTATGTGGATATGCTGTTGCCTACAGCTTTTCCCGCTTGGGTGTTAGCTAACAGGTTAATATTAGATGAAGTGCAAAATAAGAGACAATTTCCATGATTCGACTATCTCACTTTATTACAATTATCGTACGAGCAAGGCCGTATGCAAGTTGTATAACCCTCATGTAAAGTAAATGAAAATTCTTACCACATACCGAGTATTAGTACAAGTAAATCTATGCTTACAAGATCGCCTAACCCCAAAAAATGCATCTAATGCATACTTACGGAGCAATACAGGGTAGGTGATGCCAATAGCAATGAATCTCAGACAAAGTGACGGCACGAACCATGGTGGGGGAGGGGAAAATGGGACTTTTTGACCGACCCAGAAAAAAAACTAAAAAAAAAAAATCATCGGACGCCGCCGAAAGCATGTGGGAAGCGAATTTCTGGCGCTGGTGATTGCCTCTCTTTTCTCTTCCCTCCTCTCCTCTTTTTCTCTTCTTCTTTCTCTCTTCCTCTTGGGCATTATTCCGCGTATCTTGCACTGCTCCCGGGGTCACCGGCCTCGTCAAATTTCGTCTCTTCTCTTTCGTATTTTCATTATATAATATATCACACCTCATTTTTCTCACTTGATACCCCTCGTTAACTAAAAATCAACGAGAAAAAATTCCAGTTAAAACCGTCACCATGGTTGAGAAGATCTACGTTTCGTACAATGATGTATGACAAACTCCCGCATGCTGCGTCTTGCTGGAATACTGAAAGCTGACTCGGTGTTGCTGTAACAGGTCCACAAGCTGTGCCAGCAGGCTGCTCCCAGGATCCTCGAGGATTTCAAGCCGCAGCTCATGATCGCCATCGGCGGTGGTGGCTACGTCCCTGCTCGAATTCTCCGCTCGTTCCTCAAGCAGCCTGGATCTCCCAACATTCCCATCCAGGCCATCGGTCTCTCCCTGTACGAGTCTCTCGGCGACGACACCCAGGTCGAGGAGATCGGAACCAAGGTCACCCGCACCCAGTGGCTCGATCTCAGCGCTCTGGGCGAGTTTCAGAACCTGATCGGCAAGCGTGTCCTGATTGTGGACGAGGTCGACGATACCCGGACAACTCTTGAGTACGCCGTCAAGGAGTTGGAGAAGGATGTCGAGCAGGCCCGCCAGAAGCTTGGACCCGATGCCCCCAAGGCCGAGTTCAGCATCTTTGTTCTCCACGTACGTTTATAAAATTCTCCGCACATGCGCTTTTCGTGGTGGTATGATTAGACAAAGTGATTGACTAACATTTTTACAGAACAAGGACAAGCCCAAGAAGGGTCAGCTGCCCACGGAGATGGTCAACAGCCGGTACCTGGCCGCCGTCACCTGCGGCGATGCCTGGATTAACTATCCCTGGGAGGCCATTGACATTGACGAGCATGACCGCCTTGCTCGTCAGTAGATATAATGCTATTTGTTGTCTAAGCCTGCGAAGAAGTAAAATCTAGAAATAGGAAAAAAAATTAAAGATACCAATTATATCATTATTTCCGCTTCTGTTCTAAACCCACCCTCTCTCTCTCTCTCTCTCTCTCTCTCTCCCCCTCATGTGTCTAATTACTTTATATTGGATATTAAAATTCTATACTTGATGCCCACGCCACACTCCGTTTAATAAGTCGTTTTATTTTCAAAGCATACCGCCCGCTGTAACCCAGACTCAATGTCTATTCTTCTTTTTCTTCTTCTTTCCTTCCCGTTAATCTTTTAGCCGCCTAGTGTGCCCTCCCGCTGGTGTCGCTCCTTTAGCTTCTTCTCTTGCTTCATGAATTCGCGAATGCCAACGGGAACATTCTGAAAGGCCTCGTCATCCCACATATCTTTTGAAATCTTGCTCGCCCAGGTTGCCTCTGATGCGCCTCCGTCGGAATCCATTGTGCTACCCCCAGCTTTTAATCGCGCTTTCGATTCTGCCTTCTTCATCGACCATTCTTCCAAGTCCTCTCGGTAACGATCCCACACGCAGTTGACACACCCGCTCATGCAGCAGTTGTCTGGTTCCTCTGGGCGAGGGGGTATCAAGATACCTGCAACGTATGTAGATTTCGCCTTCTTGGCGGCAAGACGACCTGCTTCTTCAGCGGGACCAAGGAGACGGGAACCGAAGACGACACGCGCTCTTTCTTCTGGGGATTTCGGCAATGGCGTTTGTTGAGATAGTAATGTAGCTGGCAAGGTTGACTGATCAAGCAGCGTCTTAGGTGTACTGCTTTGAGGTTTGCGACTGGGAGTTTGATCCTGGGACGGGACCTTCGGATCTGTTGAGCCGGAGCTAGGTGCTTTCTCGAGTGTTGTTGTAGGCGAATACGCAGTAGGGTTCTCGAAAATGATTTCATAATATGCTCCAAGCGGTATTCTTTGAGGCCACTGCTCATCTGCGCCCGTGACACTGGCAAAGCATCGTCGACAGCACTGCCCACGCGACAAAGCTACGCTGGGCCGCACAAGCCCCAGCCGCGATGTTAGGGTTCTTGACGCCATGGTGATAATTTTAGCGATTTTAGAGAATCAAGCTGCGGCAGATGCGATGCGGCGCAAAGCGCAGATTTATAAGACAAGCCGCCGGATGGATGCCGGATAAGAGAGACGCAAAGGGCCGGAATTCGCAGTTCGGAGTCGCAAAGCTTTTGTGGGGGGCGATTCCGGACGTCATCGGGCGGGAAGCCGGCAAGGGTTTGTGAGCTTCACGTGATGGCAACAAATGCAGGTCTTGATTTTCAGCCTCGGATCAGCGCTTTTTAGAAAAGAGGAGGGTCAAAATAATACAATAAGGTGAATCATTCTCGGTTCAAAAAGAATGCATGATAAAATGAAAATGAAAAATTATCACATGCTGTTGGGGGATTAAAAAGAAGCCGTAGTAAATAAGCACATGCAATTACCTAGGTACTACTTGTAGGTATTACTGGTAGTTTTACAGGTATTAGACCACTAAGGCTAAGGCGCTGCCCGTAGCTTGATGGATATTTCCCAGACACCCGAAAGTTTACCGCCTACCCCTTTGGTCCAAGCCCGCATTGTTTAGCTGCAGCTTGCTGTGACGCGCTCTATTCGGCCAAAAACACCATCCCACATCGCCAAGCTGTTCATACCGGCCAACTATTCTCGGCATTTTTTTTTTCCTATTTTGTTTCTATAGTCAAACATACACCCTGCCTTGTTTAATGGTTTAACCGTCCACTACGCCCTTGTTATACCACAATGGATGAGCCCGCGTCAAAGAGACGTCGGGTCTCACCACGCACTGCTTCTGTCAACATTGGCAGCAGCAGCGGCGACGCGACACCGACACCGTTGGAGCCTTCAAGAACTCGAGCCAATCGCCTTCTGAACGATGCACCCACGAAAGCTAGTATAGTTCATCATCAATCACAGAGCTTGGAAAAGGAACGGCCTGCGTCACAAATAGATCCATCACAACAGACTCCGTCGACGAGCGACGAAGAAGCTGCAGAGGCTGTTCACGAATCCGCCGACGCACCTACGCCAGCATCGAGTGATCCAGCACAAGATGCGAACGAAATTACGCAAAGATCTGGATCGTTACCATCGTCACGACAATCCGAAGCCGGCTTCGCTGGTGCACCTACGAGATCACCTTTCAAGCCGAGACCACGACCATTACCGCCGCCTGCACCTGAAGGGGACGATGAGGCGGATTCATTCTTAGGAAGAAGACAGCGACGATCACCAAATACAGGCCGACCGCTTCTTTACCCAGAACCTGAGCTGCCGCCATCTGTCCCCGATGCCGTCTCTTTCACACCACCGAAAGGCATACACAGCAGTCCATCGCGATGGAGGGACAAACCCAGACCGAAACACAGCTCGCCTTTAAAGCCCTCAGCAAGTCGCCCGCTCGGAAAACCTAGCAAAAAAGCCGTACTACCAATGCATAACTTTGAACTTCCGCAAAGGGAAAATGAAAACACTACGCAAGAGCCCTCTTTTGACGATAAAGCCCATCCGGCTCGCCAGGTTCCTACATTTGATCCGAATGGAGACAAGAGAAAGGAAATAGAGGCCCTTGACGAAGAGATTGCAAAGTTGAAGCGGGATTTGCAGGTTGTAAGCAAAGAGAACGATAGAATTCGGCTGATGCAGTCTTCTGGCCGTATCCTGAGCTTTGCAGATGAGGAAGAGGTGTTTAATGTAGTGCGACGGCATCTTGTTGACTCCCAAGCACGTTCTCCGCCGCCGCCATCGCAACAGCTATTGAAGGCGGCATTAAACCCTATGGCTTTACTACCTTTTGGGAGGGCGGCTCCCGTTGTCGCCACGACAGAGGATGAAGTCAATGTTGCAGATATCAAGTCGCACTATCCTATAAAAATGACGGCAGAAGAAGAGCTACCATATCTACAACTATTCAGTCCGTTTGATGTTACATCGACCGTGGCTGTTTTGCATTCGGATGGGGACCAGCCCTTGCGACAGCGACGCATCATGACGTTCAGGTCAAAAGATGCACCTGGACTCTTTACCTCCAAGGTCGAAATGGTGGTAAATGCCATGAATTCCAGCATTCTAGAACTCAAGGTGCATTCCCTTGAGCCTGCGGCAAGGGCTGAGCTGGGGCCATTCGTAACCAAGATATGTGACGGCGACTGCAACAGGAGCATGCAGCGCAACATAGGGATACTTTCATGGGCCATGGGGGAATGGTACCAGGCTGCAGTTCAAAGGGCATATCTCTGGTCTAAGCTGGATCGTGAACTAGCCTCCAAGGGAGAGTTCTTGCAAGCCGTTGCTGAGGCACGGAGGAAAAAGCCTTCGCGAAGAGCAGCCGAGGAGTTGGAAGAGGAGACTCCATCAACATCCACTCCGTCCTTTAAGAAAGCCGCTTTGGTTCATTTCATGGGACAGCAGGCCTTCGAGTTTAATATCCCGTCGAAGAAACGGTCAGACCCTACATCATCGGTTCGGTTGGAGTGGAAGATTGATTTTGATTGGATTGGAGAGGCACAAAACAAGGTGACTGTCATGATTGGCGTCCCAGGCAAATGTAAGAGCTCTTTCCCCCTTTATTCTTGCTTCTTTCTCCAAATTCAAGAGTTCAAATGCTAATAAATCTACAGGGCGTAAGGCGGATCAACGTGGTGTACTAGGGAAGCTCCCAAAACTGTTTGAAGATCTTGTAGAGGGAGGGCAGGACCCATCTCTCGCTGTTAAAACCATTGTGGCATTAGTTGTAGGAGAACAATGAAGTAGAGACACTTCCCCGTTAATGAGTTATGAGGCATGAAGGGAAGGTCTAGGGCGGTCCAAGTAAGAGGTGTTTTGATCTTGTTCAAGATGAGCGCTTGACACGATTCCGTAATCATCAATGGCAAGAATAGTAAGCCTGAACGGGGCTTCGATTATATGAAGAACTACCTATATTGATCCCACAGTGATATTGCACACTATTATTTTGTAATTTTTTAATCCCCCTTCCAGTTGCGCCACGTATGCTTGTGATTTAGTCCACGTCAACGCCAAGCTTCCTGAGGTCGACCTTGGCCAGCTCAATCTCCTCCATCAGCTCCTTGTGCGCCGCGGGAACATCGTTGAAGGTAAAGACGCCCCAGCCGAGGCGGAAGAGGAGGAATGCGCCGAAAGAAATGAGGGCCCAGAAAGGCAGCTATACGGTCAAGGGGGTAGCAAGGTTAGCCGCATGATATTGACAATCGGGTATGGAGATGGTTTAAAAGAACGGGCGGGGTGGTGAAACGCACAACTGGGACAATCTCCTGCTGGATGAGAGGAGGGAGAGGAATAAGCTCAAGGAAGAGAGCAAAGTAGAGCTATAGTAGGGCGACAATTGGTTAGCTAGCAGATTCGTATGCAAGAACGAAAGCCAGTATAGCCTCCAGAGAAAGGGGACTCGTAGGGAGCTGTTTCGTACGGAGGAGACCAAGAGGCCGATGGAAATAGTCTGCTGCGCGCGGGTCGTCATGGTGGCGAGAAGGATTGTGATGCTTCGATCGCCAAAGACCGGAATGGCAAGACAAAGTAAATGAGCGTGAGGTTGTTTGCGATGCCCGAAGTTGTGGGATTGGTGGCCCCTTGCGAGTTTGTGATCTAACAGGTGGCGCCTCGGCTGGCGTAGTCGTGGAGACGTGTAGCTTAGGCCTGGGCTTTAGGGGAGGCGCGTTTGATCGCCTGTAAATTTCAAGAGGGCGGGTTGACTTAGGTAAGCAGCTGCCTCAGGTCGAATGCTCTCCACAACTTTTGTCTGTCTTGGCTTGTCCCTTGTCACGGCATCGGAAGCAAGCAAAGCAAGCAAGCATCGCTTCTCTGCTATTCTCCAACCATATATTGTCTTTTGTTCCTTTTGCACATGTAATTTGTTGCTCTATATACAATGATTGACCGGTGCAGTCATTTACTTTAGGCCTACAGGGACTTTGTACACCGTCCAAAACCAGCCCAATTCGCGGGTGCCCTCATTCAGATCGATCGTCTTTTCAGCTTTTCACAGATTACATGGGCCTCAAAGGATGGGCTAGTACCAATTTTCACCTGCTCGCACAGATGACCCTTGTGTTCAGCTTTGCTCTGGCAGAGGTGGCGTCCAGTGGCTGCTCGTCTTGGTGGTATCCAGCGTCGCAATCGATCCTATCCGAGATGAGATTGGCACCATCACAAGTGGATTTCCTGGTGCGAGGTGGCCACTAGGAGGCGGGCATTTAGCTCTGGATCAGGGCCAAAGAGCTTCCCAGCCGTCCTAATCGCCGGCCGCCATCCATTCAGTGCCCGGGCGCTAATGCAGGCCTTGCGATGTGCCGGCCGCTTGTTGATCCTCTGCTACCAAGGTATAGCAGCAGCAACAGCACGAGCAATAGTACCGCTACCACTTCCGAGTATTACTTAATTGTGCAGAGTGCCTATCATACATTGCTTGCGACATGGAGCTGCTAAGACAGCTTGAGTCCCGATACGGGCCAAATGACGACAGGCGGCGGGGAATGTCTCACTCTGCAGCCTGCAATTCGCGGATGCCAAATGAGAAGAGGGGGCCAAGACTGACATTGGAGCAGGCTGGCGCCAGAACCAAAGACATCTCGAGCTCCGATGCTTGCTCTTGGCTGAAAGCTGCAGAGCTAGTGGCTACTGCATGGGTGAGTTGGCACCGTGAACCAAGCACGCAGGCCGTATTTGTGATTATGGTAGGACAAGAAAAGCAAAGCCAATGTCTCACCACAGCTCCACGGTCTACCGACCACCCAATACGCTGTCATATATTATGACCACTGGTCTGCTTGTTCGTGGCCGTGATTTTCCCCAACCTTTTTCTTTTTCCTTCCTCTCGTCTCTCTTCAACTCTCCCGTAGTCATTTACTAGCTCTTTGCCTTTGAAACCTACGACACGGACATCATGGCGACCCCGACTGCTATTCCGAAGCCACCTGGCGTACCGTTGCTTGGCAACATCTTTGATGTGAAACCCAGCAATACTTGGGAGTCACTCAGGAAGCTCGCAGACCAGTATGGCGAAATCTTTCAGATTAAAGTCCTTGGTCAAACCCTCGTCTTCGTTGCTAGCGTCGCTCTAGCTGAAGAGCTTTGCGATGAGAAGCGCTTCCGCAAGTATGTCGGCGGACCAATCGTCGAGATCCGAGCTGCGGTCCACGACGCACTCTTCACTGCCTATGATGATGAACCCGACTGGGGCATTGCCCACCGAATCATCTTCCCCAAGCTGAGGCCTGATGCCGTGGGAACACATTTTAGAGAGATGCGTAATCTGGCTGGGGAGCTTTTGCACAACTGGAGGAGTCTCGGAGAAAACAATACAATCTCCCCCGTGGAGCAGCTCAACAGATTAAATCTTGAGTCTAACACCTACATCTTCTTTGGCAAGCGGCTCAACGGACTCACTGGTGCCCCGCACCCGATGCTCAAGGCAATGGAAGACTCTACCTCAGAGGCGATGAAGCGCCCTACCCGACCAGGCGTGTTGAATTGGCTGGTCTATGGTCGCAAGTTCAAGTCCTCAATCAAGACAATGCGAGACTACGCTGCAGAGCTGGTCCAATTTCGCAAGGAGAACCCGACAGATAAACAAGATTTGCTGGCTGCCATGATGAGCACTCCAGATCCAGAAACGGGCAAGACCTTGACCGACTCGCAGGTCATTGATGAAATCGTTTCGATGCCCATTGGTAGCAGCACAGCACCCTGCCTGCTAGCTTATGCAATTTATTACCTTCAGCACAATCCAGACGTCGTTGTCAAGGCTCGTGAAGAGCTGCAACGGGTCATTGGCGATGGCGAGTTTGAATTTGAGCACCTTGCGCAGCTACAGTACGTTGAAGGCATCATGCGCGAATCACTCCGTCTGTCCTCCGCCGCACCAGGTTTCAACATTGAACCACGGCTAAAGGAGGGCGACAAGAGCCCCGTGCTGCTCGGCGGAGGCAAGTACCAGATTGCATACAATCAACCCATGATTATCGTTTTGCAAGGAGTGAACCGTGATCCCGCTGTGTTTGAGGATCCGCTTGCATTCAGGCCTGAACGTATGGTTGGCGAAAACTTTGACAAGTTACCCGCTGGCGCCAAGAAGTGGTTTGGCAATGGCAAGAGAGTGTGCATTGGCAGGTATTACGCTCTGCAGTGGAGCCTGATTGTCTTGGCCATGATGATCAGGGAGCTCGACTTTGAGCCTGTGAGTCCGGAGTATAAGCTGGAGCAGGATGGTTGGTTTAATACTCGACCGACTGACTTTTACGTCAAGGTAAAGGCTAAGGCTACTAATTAGGGCTTTGAGCCACATGAATACCTATGCTTTATGAAGGAGAGAGGAATTGATACCAATGGATTTGATGGCGAAATAATGGGTAGTTGATGGGGAATGTAACGCGAGATAGTTGGATAAGCTCAAGACGAAATACATACCACTTTTCTTTTAGTATCCTAATAATATTATATTCACTTTTTTCCCAACTAATTCTAAGCCGAAAATACATCATCTTACAGTAGTTCAATTCCACCGCCTTCGCTTTTCCAGAATCACCTCTTCGGAATCACCTCAAACGGATCCTGCCCCCTCCTCACCGCCGAAATCAACATCTGCATCCTCCCATCCACCCTCTCATCCAACCTCCTACACGCCTCCTCAGCACTAATCCCTTCCCTCTCACACATCTCCTCCACCTTATTCACCACCTTCTGCCGCACGCCCACATAGTTGCTCGCATACTTGACCTGCCGAAGACTCCCCGTGCGCCAACCCGTGCCGTATTCCCGCTCCAGGGCTTCAATGGCCGGGTTTCCCTTTGTGCCGAGCTTGTATTCGGCCCAGACGTCGAGCACGGTGCGGCCCATGCGGTGGAAGCGAAAGGGTCGTGTGGGAGGACCGGATGCGTAGCGGGGGGTTGTTGTGTGGCGGGGGGTGGAATATCGGGGCTGGGATTTTGGTGGTGATGGTGTTGAGGGGGGTTTTGGGT